>ML179303.1:17727-39583 GCA_004369135.1 Dendrothele bispora CBS 962.96 | reverse complement strand
GTGCCTGTCTAGATATTCTGAGTCAACAGCAGTTCTGGTCATACAATGTTCCGCGTTTTCGTCAAATTATCATCCTCCGACTTCAGTATCGAGACATTCTTTTGATTAGGAACTCTAGTTATGGCTGAGTAAAGTTGTCCGTGTGAGAAGACTACCTGTCAGAGATCCAGGCAGACAAAACATCTGGCACTTCACAAAAATAATGAAAACATTAGCACGAAAGAGAGGAGAGGACAGCACACAAAAGAAAGAGGAGATTGAAAGGGGCATTTCACTTGAGCAGTAAGGGGACGGATAATAAAACAATATTTATTTGACCATGTAGCTATAACACTACATTGTAGACACCTTCACATTTGAAGGACACACATACTAGTCCGGTTTTTACATGAAAACAGATGAGTGTGGACAGGGAATTGGTAGGGAGGGATATGAAAGTGGGCAGTCAGCTTTTTTTCGGAGTCAGGAGCCATCAAAGTCTCCAACGATATCAAGAACTGAACACGGGAAAAGGTGTTACAGATACTTTTGATAAGCAGAAAATAAGATAGCAGTCAGGAAGGCCAAGATAAAATGGTAAAGCGACGCACTCCGCTTGAAAAAAGAGCTGCATATAACACCCCCTGGATATGGGCAATCATAAAACAACACCTCGATAGACTGACATGCAGTCAAAACCATTGACAATAAACTGTGAAAAAGCGACACATAGTCAACTTTGTGAAGACACTGAGCAGCACATAGCACTTTTGATAGGCCGACACGTAGTCAAAGCCTTCCACAAACCAAAAAACGCAGGTCGCCTGGATAGACCAGCAAATCAGCAAAGACGACACATGGTTAGCTCTTCAAGGGTATGAGCAGAAATAGTAAAGAGGCGATGTGATGACGTTTATAAAGTTTAATGAGGCGGCATGTAGCAATGTCAGAGAAAAACACAGTTTAGTAGAAGAGAAGAGAAGTCGAGAGCAGGAAAAGCAGAACTGTTGCTGTCAGATATATGGCAGCGGCAGGCGAACAAAATGCCACAGACAAATCTGAGAAATGTTTGTAAGCAAAGGGGCAGGGGCAAACAGAAACAAAGAAAGAGCAGAAATAGTAAAGGGGCGAGGTGACGATGTTTATAAAGAGTTTGATTTGACTATCTATGGTTCTACATCAGCAAAACACCTAATACTGTTTCAGATATGTATAGTCTGCGCATATACTAACATTATTTATCTTGCTCATGCATTCTGTACAGTGTAATGTTGTTTTAAATACAGTATTTGCATAAAACATTCTCCATTATCCCAATGCAGTCAATGGTCAACAATACACGATGTAAAATAGATCCACAGAATGTAAAGTAGTCAGAATGAAAAATTGATTTAAACAATGATATTAGGGCAAGCAGGATGTAAAACAAATATTCAGAAAGTATGGGCATGACAAGGCTGTAATCTGTAATAAAGACTATCTAGAGTCTATCATACTAAGTCTTGTACAGTACAAGACATACTCAAAACTTATTTTGTCAGATAGCCCTGATCAAGAGCTTTCTGGGGATACCCAAACTTTGGATATTCAAGAGGAGAAGCTGAGCTACAGGAATCCGACAAGTGTCTGCTCTAATTGCTCCTCTCCTTGCTTGGACTATCAAACTTTTTTGTCTTGTACAGTACAAGACATACTCAAAACTTATTTTGTCAGATAGCCCTGATCAAGAGCTTTCTGGGGATACCCAAACTTTGGGTATCCAAGAGGGGGGAAATTGAGTTACAGGAATCTGACAAGTATCTGCTCTGATTGCTCCTCTCCTTGCTTGGACTATCAAACTTTTTTTTGGGACAAGATTGGATTTCATAAATTCTAGTAAATTACAAATTCTAAGTGATCATATATGGTTCATAATTTGGCCCTAGAGGGTAATACATATTCAAAAGCTTATAATATGGTACATTGGCTAGTAATATTCCAATGGATTTTATGAATATCTAGTGATATGCATATATTTTTTGAAAGTAGGTATGTAATTGGACAGCAGCATTTTGGTGTATAAGCTTGGGTACAAATGTAAAGAAAATTGAGATATGTATCCTTAGACATATCTTCAGAACCTTAATGTTAGGTGCCCCACCTTCTAAGGTGATTGTATTCTAATTGTTCAATATTTCAGTGCAAAATTAAACACAAAGTTACTCTTGGGAATAACCCATACGACAGAGGTAAGGAATCAATTGGGGCAGTCAAAGGCCTCAAAAGCTTATATTATGCTCTTCCTTGGGACATTGGTTAATAATATTCCATGGATTTTCTGAATATCTGATGATATGCATATATTTTTTGAAAGTAGGTATGTAATGGGACAGCAGCATTTTGGTGCAAAAGCTTGGGTATAAATGTGAAGTCAACTGAGATAGATATCCTTAGACATATCTTCAGAACCTTAATGTTAGGTGCCCCACCTTCTGGAGTGATCTAATTCTGATTATTCATTATTTCAGTGCAAAACTAAACAAAAATTGACTCTTGGGAGTAACCCATAAGGCAGAAATAAGGAATCAATTAGGCAGTTCAAGGCCTCAAAGGCTTATAATATGGTATTCCTTAGGACATTAGTTCAATAATATTCCATAAATTTTTATGTGAATGAATTGTACAATTTTTACAGTCAGATCTCTTGACTATAAAAGATATTCCCAGCTTGTGGAACATAAAAGCTGGAGTTGAATGTTCTGTCAACCTGAATTTGAACCTGACTTTGAAGCTTGGTGACAATTCTCTCAAAAGGTTCAGATAAGTACTGCAAAATCAATTAACTTTAGTACTCCATCTACAGGAGGTACAGTGCAGGTACAGATAAAGGTACAGGACAGGAGGTATGGGTACGGTATGGTGCAGGAGGTATGGGTGCAGTGCAGGCAGTATGGTTATGGGTGCAGGTGCGGTGCAGGTGCAGGTGCAGGTGGTGCAGGTGCAGGTGCAGGTGCAGGTGCAGGTGCAGGTGCAGGGTGGTGCAGGTGGTGCAGGTGCAGGTGCAGGTGGTGCAGGTGCAGGTGCAGGTGTGCAGGTGCAGGGTGCAGGTGGTGCAGGTGCAGGTGCAGGTGGTGCAGGTGCAGGTGCAGGTGCAGGTGGTACAGGTGGTGCAGGTGGTGCAGAAGGTCCTGGTGCTGGTGCAAGAGGTGTGAGTGCAGGTGCATGAATCAGAGGCATAAATACAACTGGGATAATTATTCTAGCAATAGTAAAACGATCAAAGTACACTAACAATGTTATGGATGATCCAATGGCACCTTAAAATACCCTACTTTTCATAATAGCTGACAATTAAGCTGATGATAATGTGTTAATACTTCAAAAATGATTTATTTTGCTTGTCGTACTGCTAATAGTATGATGTCTCACGAAATTGGCAATTGAGTAGCCATTTTATAAATAATTTGGCTCACTGCAATTTCAATCTCTGACTTGTGGAGATAACACTTATGAATTATTTCTAGACAGCGCAGACATGGTTTATGAATATCTCAACGTTGTAGTAAATACTACTTGTACCAGCACAGCCACCCGCACCAGCACAGCCACCTGCACCTGCACCTGCACCACCTGCACCTGCACCTGTACCACCTGCACCCGTACCACCTGCACTTTTCTGGTTCCCCCATCCTATTCATAAAGGCAGAACGATCCAGTTCATTTCGTTCCAGTGCCTGGGCAGAGACAGATTTGTTTGAAAAGTAGAGCCGGCAACAAGAGGTGGCAGATCTGTCAGATTCGTACCCCGTTCTCACGGGGGGGCAATACAGTCGAGATGCCGAACCTCGGCCAAAGCTACTACCACACTGACATCCTCTACCGCCATCACGTACAGTCGTGTTTGACAGCGTCGGACGCGACTACGACCTCCTCACCGCTTCTCACACTCTTTGAGTACTATTTCAACTCAACATGACTCCGAATCATCTCATACATATACCCAGTCTGTTCCTGCATGGAGCAGTAGTACCTTACATACCGCTTCTTGGACTCCAGCATCTCAGGACGTCCCTCCTTTTCTTGGTAACGGTATTCACGTCGTTAAAATTCTTGATAATTTCTTGAGTGTGAGGACATGGCGCGGAGGAGATTCTACTCTTTACACATAGAGTGTCTTCGGCAATGCTGGTGGCGAGACATCACGTGAAGTTGGCTGGGTACAGATCAGGCAGATCTGACACCCCTTGGCTGGCGAAGTGTATGAAAGATGGTTGCCAAGCAGACAGTGGTACCGCAGTTTCAGAGCTCTTCTTGTATCTCACTAAGATACATTGTACGATGGCGCGAAAGAACGTTGAATATATATTTCATGTTAGGGAATGTAAGAATGTGAGGACGTCCAACTCGCCGAGCTTGGGGATTATAGGGAACTCCGTAAATGTGATAGTACTCGAGGGTGGTGTAGACCAGTGATTTCTTGATACCTAGTAACTTGCAAATTCGTGGAACCTTGAGACCGTATTCATGATAGAGTATTGGTATGCGTGCTTTCAGGTCCTTGGAGAAAGGACGGCCCATGATCAAGTGTAAGGAGAGAGATGCGATGGAAATGGAACACGTATGTTTGCAGGTGCTGAGCCTGCAGCCGATTGAATGCCGGTTGATGACATCAGGTCGACCTCAGAAAAAAAAAAACGTCATTCCGCACTTTTTTTAAAACAGCTATAAGAGATACTCTGAATTGGATTCAGTACTCCTGGCAGTGTTCCCTACGAGTCGGAATACTCCGAGTTTCTTTATACCGCTGCAAAGTTACAAATGTATCTACAGTAAACACGCGGCCATCTTGCAAAGCCTAAAACAGAAAAGGAGCTGCTTGAAGCTGTTTTCTGCGTTTTACAGGTTCTCAAAGTAAGTACTATTTTCGAAGCTAGAATTCAACGTGGATAAACGTCATCAGGCCATTCACTCAGCTTTAATTTTTCATCGGGACATCCGTTGGCCGAACGTCATTCGAAGAAAGGATGACTCATCCCAATGGTTTCTCATTGATTGGGAGGATGCGCAAGAAGCGCCTACCAAGGCACTCAAACATTTCGCTTCTGACAGCCACTCTGCTCGCGTTTTTCAGGATGGGCATGGAGGGGAGGTGGATATATGGGGTGTTGGCCACCTGATAATGGAATCCGGAGTAATCGGCTTATCCCATGAGGTTGGTGAGCTTGGTCTGTGGATGAAAGAAAAATCCCCTTCGGCAGAGGAAGCATGGACTAAATTGGAGCGCTACAAAAGAAGCCGCTTGCTAGGTACTAGTCAGTTGTAAGTTTTTATCTTCATCGCAGCTGTCACCCCTCCCTCAAGAGGATTGACCTGGGTGACACATATAATACCTATACACACCATTGTTACCCTTTTGCGTTCGCTTGCTGATGGGTTGGTATGTCAGACATTTTGATAGTGATAACACCTGACTCGGCAGGGTTTCTTGTCCGAGTGCCACTAGGCATCACCGGCAAGCAATAGTTCCACGCCCTTGAACGAATATTTATGCCGCGGAGACCGAGATAGCCTGCCGGTGTCCCGAGGAACCGAGACAACGGATCCGCCAGTACCGAAGGCGCGGCAAGAAGGATTGCCCTTTTCCCGTTCTGGCCGGAAAGCCCAACGTGAGTACCATGTCGGCAACTTCAATTTACTTGAGAGATACTGTAAAGCCACTGAATTGGATTCAGTACTCCTGGCGGTGTTCCCTACGAGTCGGAATACTCCGAGTTTCTCGCCCGCTGTGAAAGTCGAGAATGAATAGCATCTGGCCCTAATGTCTGATAACGCACGGTGAAATGAAGGCAGTGGTTTACAAAGATTTACAATGAGGCCATCCACACACTCGAGTCAATCTTTATTTTTTCCGTTTTAACGTTATACATGTATCGCAATAAGCACTTGTCCCAAGACTTTCCTAATACCCATATGCCCTTCATTCTTCTTCAATGTCGTTTCATACTAATGTCGATGCTACGCTTCAATGAACCGGCCTTCATCACAGAGACATTTACCGTCCTTTGCGGCAAGTTTTGAATGTAGAAAGTGTTGGTCATTGACTCTAGGAACCCGTACTTGATACTGAAACACCTATGCACTCGGGAACGACATGATGGCTTGGCAAACCCTGTCGTAGAACGAGTATATAAGTACTCGATGTTCAACAATGAGGTCTACAATTGCTGTCCCAACTAAGCCCAGGATGCGTGTTCTGTCTGTTCGAATCATCACTGCTTTGTTCTTCGCAGCTACCACCATGGTTAATGCTGCTCCCGCACCCGTGCCGTATCAATTTTCTTAGATCTTTGATATCCCAGCGATTGACTATCTATCTGTAGACTACTTTCACGTTGCCCGTAGAGAAACCAGTGAGTATCACCAACCTTGAGTTAAGTGTCATATCTTACCGATTGGCCTTCAGCCTGTTAGTAGGAGGGACGCAAGAAATGCCATTCCGACATTTTATACAGTTTAATAAAAGACCTATGGTAATGTCTAATCCTAGCCCAACCTTCACAAGCTTATGTTATTTTGGACAGTATACATAATCATTCGCGACGGTTAGCTGATACCAAGTGTTGGATATGAGTCTTTGTATACGTTTGCAATAAGATTACTATGAGCACTTGTTAGATGTAGGCCAAAAAACAGGAATGAAAGGGACAGAAAAAGAAATATCGATAAGGGCTCGTTAAGAATCAACATCGCAGAGACCAGAGACCTCATAAGTTTTGTGCTCGTCAAAACTCGGGACTATCATTGACCATTTGCATACCGGGGGCAACGCCACGGCTCGCTAGAAAGTAACACTAGTATCCTTTTTTATTCTACCAAAGATACTCTTACCATTCTCCGTGGCGGGTTCTGAATACATAGCGTTAAAAATCGACTAAGGAACCCGTACTTAATGAATGAGATGTACATACACAATAAATAAAGAAATGCCGCTCAGGAACGGCCAAGGGAGTCGGTTCGTACGGGCTAGGCGAGCCCTGCCACAAAAGCGAGTATATAAACTTTCAAAGTTCAACGGTAAAAGAAAACCTGCAATTTTTCTCCCCAACCAAGGCCTAGGGAGAATGCGTATGCTTTCATTTCAAACTATCGCTACTGCGCTTTTTGCAGCGACTGCAATGGGTGTCAGTGCCGCTCCTGCACCACAACCCGAGGTACCAATCTTTTTTCTTCATTCCAAGGGTTCTTGTTAATGATTTTATGTCAACGATATCATAGGCTACTAGGACTTTAGTTGTAGGTACCAGAACTATCGAGATTCCAAGCGCTGGGTCAAACGTAAGTGAAAAGAATAATTTGCCGGTAACATTACATATCTCATTTCGCACTCACCCAGCCTTGCCCGGATCCCATCAATCATCCTACTGTCAGGGCTATGGCCAAGAAGGACATCGAAGGTGCTCCGATCTGCCCGATTTAACCGGGTTGTGTAATCCAACTGAGACGTTGTGTGGTGGTTCTGTTGTTAAACCTGACTTAAACGTTGTGTGATGTGGTGTTATTTGGATAGTGTATATATAATTCTGATAATCAATCGCGGTTGGGTACAGATGTCAAGGAATGGTATGAGTCTTGGTATATTTGGAGTGTTGTAATAAAGTTGCTATGAGTACACGGTACGTAGTTGTAAAGCCCTCCCAAAAAAAGAGTAAAAAGGAAAAGATAAAAATAAACAGCAAGAGAGAAAATAGAGGAACACAAGCTGAAGACAGTTACATTAAGGATAATTATCACAGAGACCGGAGAACCGTATAAGGTTCCGTCCGTGTGTTTCGTCAAAAAATCGAGACGGATCAAATCATTAAACCTTACACTTGCTCAAAACCTCATCAACAAAGTCTGCCATGATACGATGGGTCTCTTTCGAAGGGTGTCTGTTTAAAGCGGGTTTCAAAGACCAAATCAGTATTCATTCGTTCGTTCGCAACAAAAAAGGAACAATTATTTTTCCCCAAAGAAAAGCAACCCCAAAGAGAAAACTTAAAGAGAAAACTCACCCATCGATCCAATAAAAATGATGCTCCCCATCCTTACACCACCCATACTGATTACAATCCTCCGTACAACTCGTACACTGATCAGGACTCGTATACCCAAACGCTTGATAACCCGGGTTTCCATTCAACACGCCGTTCCAGATCGCCTCGAAATCCACATAAGCCACGTTCAATGGTTTACCACTCGTAGTGTTGCCCGAATGGAAAGCGGAAAGTCCGTCGTAGATTTGTTGTTTGAAAGCTTCACCTTGAGGAGCGGTGATTCCTCGACCGTAGACGTCGAGGACCAGGAAAGATTTGCCGTTCGTGGGTGGGCTGGAGAGGATGGAGATTTGGTCGAGGATGACTTGGGCGGCGGCGGGCATGTGATTGCCGTCGACTATTGAAGAGTGGGGAGGAGTCAGGATAACGCAAGATGAGAGAGCGAAGTCTTTTGGATTACTTACTGAGTGAAGCTAGGTAATCACTATTCATATTCAGAGGTTAAATCAGCTCATTTCAAGTGAATGGTGGTCTTTAAAAAACGTACTTGATACCAAAGAAGATACTATAAAGCGTCGTGTCCGGATCAAGCGTATGGTTTTGACCGAGGAATGTTTGCACTGTAATTAGCAATAGCACGCAGAAGGGAAAGAAGTGGTGAGTGAAAAAGTTACTCATGGAGATGTATACACAAAAACAAAGAATATGAGAGCGAAAGAATACCCACTCTGTCCAAGAAAATCAACTTTTCTCGGATTACTCGGCCATAGAGAAAGATCCGTGCATGCACCCCATTGCTAGAATAATAAAGAAAAGGAAGGTAAAGGTTAGCCGACTTCAATTTCGATACAAAGGAAAAAAAGAAATTAAAAAACCCGGGTATTAGAACTTGACTTACAGCGTAATCCATGAGGTTCGCGCCGATATCACTAGCGACACCTTCAATCCAAACGGGACCATTGGTCGATCGACCTCCTGCTTCGGTGTTGGGAGGGATAAGAACAGGAGGAAGAAGTGCCGAGCCATTGTCGATGCCTCCATCGGTATACGAGTCCTGTCAAATCGGATATGTGGACAGATATAGGGGTTGAGTAAACATATCACATGGAAAATGTTCTAAGAAAGGAAAGGAAAGATCCAAAAATATAAATATACACTCACACCAAACGACACAATCGTCTTGAACGATTGAGGAACTAGTCCTGCGTTGACATCCGCATACGATCCACCGAGTGGACCACACGTAGGACCAACAGCGAGGTGAATACCGTCGTTCCTCTCCGGTCCACCGTTAGGATCCTGACGTGGAACCGGTGGATGGAGCGGAAGCAAAGACGAAACGGTGCTGCCCAAGAGTCCGAGGAAGAAGAGCACAGGTGTCTTCATGACTGAATGGAACAGATTCGGGGGGTTGAGAGAAGTGAGGAAGGGTGAAAAGGTGGATGAGGGATCGAGTAAAGAAAAACCCTCTTGAACGAGATCGTTTAAATAGGTAAACGAGCTTGAGAGGGTGACGCGTTCGGGTTCAGGAGCATTGGGAGAAGAGAAGCTGTTTTTTTTTTGAGAGGAGATCAGTATGAGTACAATAAGAGGATGAAGATAACAATAATCGAGGGGGAGACGGGTGTAAGTTAAACGTTAAAGACATAATGCAAGACTATTTCCGCATCCATGATTTATTTGATTTGCTGGTCACGGATGCAAGAAATCTTTGACAGAAGACGCCAGGCGAGTTATTCTAAGAAAGCTGCTATCCTCGTGGTTCTCTGAACACAAAAGGTATTTCATTTTGACCATACGGATGACTTGACTGAAATGGTCATGAGGACAGATACGTGAAGCGAGACGTCTCGTAATGGCAAAAGCTTGCAAGGTCGATGGTACGACTTTTTGCAAGGAAAATGTAGGCTTTACGGCGCGTACCTACTTCCGCGACTTTGACAATGAGATAAGAAAAGGTACGACTCACCCTTGTAAAAGATACGATGTGGCATCGTCAGAAGTGGTGGACGCCAGTGAGAACTGACCAATATGGTAATCTGAAGCATCTATTTTCGTTGCATCGTCACTGGGTGGTAACTGTAGCAAGGAATGATGCTCATGGCATTGGAGACAGGGAAAGGGAGACATAGAGGAGGATGATCAACACAAAGAAGCAAAGGAGAGGTATGCTGGGGGGAAGGGAGACTATAGGATGGTACCGAGGACAGCGTAGATGCAGGAAGACAAAAATATATCAACCCGGGTTTACTTCTCGGACGGAATTAACCATTTTAAGACCATGTCATGTGCTTTGTTAAGGGCCGGTCCTTCTGGCTGACCACCTGATCACTCAGCTGCCACTTCAAACCCTATCTGTCCCCGACATCCCTGACTCAGACTGTATCCTCCCAGATTCCTCGAAACAGATGCTTTTCGGTTCCCTCTTGAATCCGAACGTGATGAGTGCTATATGGCCCATTTGTTGTCATTTACACTCAACATCAGAGATGAATAACTCCAAAAGTAGATGTCTGATGGACTATCATACGCGTAATGCATCATGGAACTCTCCAGTACATGCCTGCTCGGTAAAGTCTCGAGACCGATCCATGAAGCTGAAAGAAGGCTGCTGAAGGTACACTTTTATGCAGAGTGCGTCAGTTAGTGTTTCATAGACACTCACCAGTCTGAGCGCCCATCGACACAACCGACGACGCGGGATGTATTTTACGTGTGTACCCACGCCCTTCAATATCAGACTGATTCAGACATGCCAATGTTGGGCGACGCCAGTCTCACGACAATGTTCATCAAGAAGCTCGGCATTGCCATTACTACACCCGTCCTCACTTTGTTCTTCACCTTCTGGCCCAGGTCTCCGGGGATCATTTACCTTTGAAGATCGATAGTAATTGGTTGTTCTGCTTCAACGACTGCGCTGCAAGAGTCGGTATATATCTATACATCGACTCTGATAACTATCCAATAAGTCGTCCGTCGGTGCATCTAGTATATTTGGTGGTGGTGGTGGCGGCGTCGATGACATGTGCACATTTAATTCGGGGGACCCCTCATTCAAAAGTTCGAAAGGACATTGACACACATCAATGATTTGAAACTGATGCTTTCCCCGTTCCATCAAGACATGTATACATAATAAGTACCGTGCGATACTAAGTACGAGGACGATTCTTTCCTACCCTTTCCTTTCCTCTCCTTACCACCGACTGTCCCCAATCCTGGACGTGCTTCCTTGAGTCCCGGCGCTCCGAGTTCCCCCCACATCGGACTTCGTCCTTCCTCGTCTTTCGTTCAACTCGCTTTTTTAGTGCTCAAATCGAATCGACCCTGGAGGCCATATTCGATTTTCTTGTTTATCTGTTTCTGGTTTTGAAAGCCTGATACACTTATCTCGACAAACATCGACCCCCTCCTCCCCGAAGAAGTCCTTTCGAAACGATGAAAATTGAAGAGTGCAGCCCTCTCATAAGCTACGATCCAGTAGACGTCTGGGAGGGATTTAATACGAATCAGGAGAGCTGGTGCGCTTTCAACTAAATATGAGTTTCCTCCCCAACTAACACTCAATTTCATCGCGTTTTATATCCAGGTACAGTCAAGGAACCTACATCTCTTCCTGGCATCCCGGTTCAACAGCTTCATTCTCCTTTAACGGAACAGGCTTCACTATCTTTGGTCTACAAAGCAACACCTCCGGCGACTTTATCGTGTCTATTGACGGACAGAACCACACGGGTACCGCCAATACTACGGAGACGACATATTTAGCCCCGCTGTTCAACTCGAGTATACTGAGCAACAGTATGCACGATGTGAAGTTCATCATCGGAGAGGGATGGAGACCAGTCAATCTCGACTTTGTACGTGATTCTTTCCCCCGCTTAGTCTCCATTTATTACGCTTTTCTTTTTTTACTTGATCTGTGCGCCATAATATACTACGCACAGCTTTGACTTGACTATACGAAACTTGCCTTGTGACTTGTCTGGTTACAATGATCAATTAGACGCTAACGAGAATTCTTACCTCCCCCTTTTCTTAACCAATTTAGATTGAGCTATTTATGGATTCCGGAAGCTCGAGAAACAGCTCTCTCATTAGCAACGGCGGTGGTGATGATGGTGACCGAAAGAATAATGATGATGGAGATGACTCAGATGCGGGTGATGATGATGGAGAACCCAACCCACCGACTATGGAACATAAAATGTATCAAGACTCTGACCTCCACTTCGAATATCTCCCTCAAGAAGCTTGGAACACTGATCCTGCTCATGTGAATGAATTTAAGAACCAGAGTGGGCAGTGAGTCATTTGCTTTCGTTTCTCGAGGAAAATTGACTTGACTTTTTGACCTTTGATTTCTCTTTGGACCTTCTTTTTTGATTGATTGATCTGGTCCCTTCATCCATCCAACTATAATCCACCTCCTATCTCCTCCTTTTCCCGCAAATGAATGATAACAAAGTTCGACATCAATGGCAAACGCTTCCCTTACTTTCACCTTCACTGGGGACGGTATCACTCTCTTTGGATCTATCGGACCTACCCAATCCTCTTCATACTCAGTCTCTCTCGATGGCGGACCGGCGATTTGGTTCAATGCATCCATGTCATGGTGGAGTTGTGATGAGGTCTTGTATCACGCGAGTAATCTGGGCCAAGGACAACATAGGCTCGTCGTCACCAATGGGTTCCCTGGTGGTGGTGGTGGTGGTGGTAGAGGCCCTCCCGGACCAGGACAGTCGATTCAGGGGAGACAACAAGTGGGAGGAGGAGATGACCCTTCTCAGACTGGTACGGGTACAGTAGGCTCGTTCGATTTCGACTATGCAATGGTCCAGGGAGCGAACTTGGCAGTGACGTCGACTCAAAGTTCTTCCACATCGCCAACCTCAACATCTCCTTCTGATCCTTCGACTTCCACTTCTTTGCCTTCGACTAGAAAGTGAGTGTTGTTTTTGAGCGTGATTTGGGTTTCAGTTCTAATTTTGGCTTTTTTTTTTTCATCTTTTCAGGCTACCTGCGGGAGCTATCGCGGGGATCACAGTTGCATCAGTAGTGTTTGTATTTTTATTGTTCGGAATCTGGGTTCGTACCATCTCTTCAATGATCCCCAATGTTGTCAAGTGTAACAACTCTTTCCCTCTATCTCCCGCAGTTCCTCAACAAGCGCAACAAAACCCTTTGGATGCGTCTCCAAAAAGGCTACATTGTCCAATCCCAATTCGACAGCAGCAACAGCAACAGCAACACAAATTCGCCTCGTCCAAATATGAGCACTACAAGACTTTTACCTTTAGGTTCCGTGGATCCTTACCCTCCAGGGTACGAGGGAGCCTCGCATTCTCGCCAAGGGAGCGACCAAAACGGGTTGTACGTTCCTTACTCTGGGTTTGGACGCCAGAGATCTACATCAAAAGGCTCGTCACAAACGTATGATGTCTCTGATAACGAGCAGGGCAAGGGAGGTTATCAACACCAAGCGAAACCTTCACAAATGGATTCGAGTTACGATCCCTATGAATACGGTGGTGGACGCAACGGTTACAATATGCGCAGTACTGAGCCTGCACGTTCGGGGACGTTACTTAGCGCCTCGACGTTGGTGGCGGAAGCTGGGACTGATGGGACTTTGAACGATGATGGGGAAGGAGGCTGTGCAGGCAAAGTTCAGGTAAGGACCCGGTTGAAATTGTCTCATCATGATTTCGTACTGATACGTCCTTCAGCGCTGGAATACACTCAGGCGAGTAGGCACACCGACAAACTCCACTGCTAGTCTAGTCCCCACGTTCGGCTCAGCACAACGACCCGGCGAAACGGATAATGTCTTATCACGCAAACACCGGGCATCGACAAGGTCGTCTACGAGATCTTCAAGACGCCTAACAGCAAGGATGTCTCGCAACTCCCAATCCATCATGCATATACGACGATCTTCCTCTCCCTCGCACGACCATCTCCTATCCGACCCCGCTAATAACGCTTTCCATGACGTGAATTTAGATGAAGAGGAAGAGTACGACATATCTGAAGAAGATGCCGACTTTTACGCTCAGGAAGCTTCTGCCTCATACGAATCCCGTAGTCTATCCGGGTCACCCACGAGAAGTGTAGCTATCACTCAATCAGAGATTCAAACTCCTGTCGCCAATCGGCTCTTCTCGGATTTCCATGACGAACATATACCCCCCGTCCCTCTCGTTAGTAGACAAGACTCCACGGTAGTTGGTCCAGCAAACTCGCGCTTTGAAAGGAATAACTACGATCCTCAGCATCAGTCTTCTGCTGACACTTACTCCACGCTACCACCATACTCAAGTAAAAGGACATCTTTGTTGTGAATTCTAGAGGACCATATACCATGGGAGTAATTTATACAGATTATCTTGCATTATCATTTCACTTCGTACATCTTTGACCTGTACTCATTGGACTCTTGCCCTTCATTTGTTACACCTCTTCGCCCAAATTTGCATATGTATTGGATTTATGTAAGGTTTACTAGTCACAAACAAGGATACTGTTATTTGTTCTCGTTCCTGAACGAGTTTCAACATGGCAGCAATTGACACAGATTCCTCTCGGTCTACACTCTCACCTTCAGACTTTAGGTCTCGCCATTTGGATTATACGCCCGGTTACCTAGTGACGAGTCCCGGTGAGATTTCATATTGTGTGAAGATAAGTATGTTCTGTATGTGGATGTCCGTAAACTATCAATTCGAGCAAACCTTAAATTCTGAGCGTCTAAGAAGCAAGCACGTGCAGCTGGATAAACTACAAGCGCTACTCACTTCTATCGCTAGTCACACCATAGCAAAACCCAACTTTTTCAAACTCAACAAAACTGAATATGGGCCGTAAATCTCAACGGATGAAGGCTTTCCTTTTGGGCAAGAAGAAGAAATCCAATGTGCAGAATATTGCTGCATCCCGAACAGGTTCTCAAATATCTGTATCCCTGAGCCCTAGTCCTGATGGGGGTCAAGTTGGGGGTGTGGCACTGGATACAATTGAGATAGCCCTTAAATTGGTTAGAGAATCAGCTGACTGGTTTGGACCACTGAAGGCAGCAGCTGGTGGGCTGTGTAAGTGCATTGAAATTTACAGAGTAAGTGCTGAAAGTGCAAAAAATTGCCAATTCTAATCCGATTCACTATAGCAAGTTGCTAATAATAAAGACAAAATTGATAAGTTAGCTGCTGATGTTGGTGAAATAGCCAATATCCTTGAGCAAGAAAGAAGGAAGGGAATATCATCTGATATGGAGAATCATTTTGATCAATTGTCAAAGTAAGTTGTATATTTTCTGATTTGTCTCTCCATACTCCGAAATTAGAAAATTGGATGCAATTTGCGCCCAAGTCGTGAAGAAAAAAGATCAGCACATTACACTTCAAGTTGTTCAGGGAGACCGGAATAGCAAGGATGTCAATACTTTCTTCAAGGAAGTACAGGATGCATATGAAAAATGCAGGGTATGTTTGAGTTGACTTTGGTGATATGAATTGAGATTGAAACATATTTAGCATCAAGTCCTCTTCACAATTGGGAGAGATACAAGGGAAATTGTGAACCTATTGAAAGTGTGTTGACTGCTTTATTATCCTAGATTTAAAATCTAACACTTTCAAAGGATCATATCATACAAAATACTCATTATGCTCAAAAGGCATTCCATTATGTTGATATTGGGAATGGATATGCCAGAGAAGGATGTACTCCAGGAACTAGAGAAGAGATCTTGAAGAATCTTGAAGAATGGGCAGTTGAAACTTCATCCTGTTAAAACTCTTGGTTATTGGATCTGTGGCATGGCTGGCACTGGCAAAAGTACAATTGCAAAATCAGTCTGCAACACCATAGAAAATAAGAGAATGCTTGCAGCATCATTTTTCTGCTCCAGGCAAATTCCAGAGTGCAGAGATCAAAGCAAAGTTATTCCAACTATTGCATATCAAATGGCACAATTTTCTCCAATATTTGGCAGAGAACTAGTGAGAATTCTGCAGGCTGATCCTAATAAAATCAGTAGGCCTCCAAGTGAGCAATTAGAAATGCTTCTAGTTGAGCCTTGGATGAAAGTTGTTAGCATGAGAGGAATGCATTCTTTCACTCCTGTCATAATAATTGATGCATTGGATGAATGTGAAAACATTGAGTCTGTGCTAAGTGCTCTGATTCCAGCTATACAGAATCAAAGAATGCCAGGATTGAAGTTCCTGTTCACTAGCCGGCCTGAAAATCATATATACAGGTACTTGAATGCTCCAAAACCTCTTCCTGCAGAGTCACAGGTTGGGAAAATGTATTTGCATAATGTAGAGGAAAGCTTGGTGCAAGAAGATATAGCCAAGTATCTTTTTGACAAGCTGCAGAATTTGCAAATTACTGAATTTGATATGAAGAAACTAGTTGAGAGTTCAGGAAAGCTCTTCATATATGCTGCTACATTGGTCAAATATATATGTGATCCAGAGTTCCCTGAGTTGGCATCAACTAAAGTCAAGGAGATGACAAGTATGAGTAGTATTCCAGACAGAGATCAAAAAAAGATTTTGGATCAATTATACTCTACAATTATGCAGAGTGCTATTCCTGAAAGGCTAAATAACAAACAGAGAAGAGAGTATTTGGCAATTATTCATACCATAATCACTGCTGGACAGCCAGTGACATGTAGTATAATATCTGAACTTCATGGGATTCAACAAAACCTTGTGGAAGCTACAATTTCACGAATGCAATCAGTGCTCTATGTTTCAAATCAGTTGATTTACACATTTCATGCTTCATTTGCAGACTATATTATGACTGAGGAAAGATCAATTGGGATGTACTGCAATGAAATAGAACACCACACATTTTTGTCACATGCAAACTTCAATCATATGAATAATCTGAGGTTTAACATTTGTGACCTACCATCCTCATTCCTGCCAGACAAAGATGTTCCAGACATTGAAGACAGATTGAGGAATATCAGTGATACTCTGAATTATTCATGCACCCATTGGGGATATCATATTGCTAGAAGCAATGGCAATGAAAGATTGATGAAAGCATTAGACAATTTTGTGGAAAATAAGTCAGTATTTTGGATTGAAGCAATGAATTTGATGAAGAAGCTACCAGTGTGTCAAGAGAATATTGACTATGTGCTACAGGTATGTATATGTATACTTCAAGATTTATGTGATCATGACTAAATCTTGGGGAGCAGAATCTGAACAATGCTAGTGGGTATGAACTTAGGACAAGAATTCTTGATGTCAAATATATGGTGGAATTGTGTATATCAAGTGGTAGTGTTCTTGGTGTAACACCACAGATATATCTTAGCATTCTCCCATTCTGCTCTGAGTGGTTAATGGACAAAGTGGAATTGTGCAATGTGATGACAATGGAGTGTAAAATGCTGAAAAGACAAGCCATCCATACTTGGGAGACAACATCTAGAATCAGCAGCATTGATATATCCTCTGATGGTAAAAAATTGGTATCTGGTGATGATGATGGGAACATTGAATTATGGGATGTTTTCAGTGGAGAAAAGCTAAATATCTTGATCAAGGGCCATGGGAGTTTTGTGACCTCTGTTTCATTCTCAGCAGATGACACAAGGATTGTATCTGGGTCATCAGACAAGACAATAAGACTGTGGGATGCTGCAACAGGAGCCCAGATTGGAGATCCCATCCAAGGCCATGATGGTTTTGTGAGATCTGTTGCATTCTCAGCAGATGGCACAAGGATTGTATCTGGGTCAGATGACAAGACAATAAGATTGTGGGACACTGCAACAAGAGCCCAGATTGGGGATCCCCTCCAAGACCATGATGGTTCTGTGAGATCTGTTGCATTCTCAGCAGATAGCACAATGATTGTATCTGGGTCATATGACAGGACAATAAGGCTCTGGGACACTGTAACAAGAGCTCAGATTGGAGATGCCCTCCAGGGCCATAATTATCAGGTGAACTCTGTTGCATTCTCAGCAGATGGCACAAGAATTGTATCTGGGTCAGATGACAAGACAATAAGACTGTGGGATACAGCAACAGGAGCTCAGATTGGATGTCCCTTCCAGGGCCATGATCATCGGGTGAGCTCTGTTGCATTCACAGCAGATGGCACAGAGATTGTATCTGGGTCAGATGACTTGACAATAAGACTCTGGGACACTACAACAGGAGCTCAGATTGGAAATCCCCTCCAGGGCCATGATCATTGGGTAACCTCTGTTGCATTCTCAGCAGATGGTACAAGGATTATATCTGGGTCATTGGACAAGACAATAAGACTCTGGCATGCTGCAACAGACATTAGAAATGAAGAATCTCTTCAAAATACAATATCTTATGTACATTTCTCTAATAGAAATTGGAAGTTGTCAGATGATGGATGGATCAATTTCAATCCATGTAAGTTTCAGGGTATATTTTGGATTCCACAGCAGTACAGGGTCTTGCTTTGGAGGTCTCAGAATACTTGCTTCATTTCCAAGTATGGATACAACAAGCTTTCATTTAGTGGATGTGTTTGTGGTGAAGATTGGACGAAATGCATTGCTACTTGAACAGTCATGTTGTGTTGTCATTGTTACATATACAGTTGCAGCGAATAATATTGCAACAGCCCTACATGCTCATTTTGAACAGTTTTCTTCAAACTTTTTCTTGTAATGTACATTTTCTTACCACTGACATACTTGCTCGCTCGGTCTCTACCATGTCAATATCATTTGACTTTCAAATCAATGTAAACAAAGTTCTGCGTACCGCCTTGACTGACAGCTCTAGTCAGAGCACAGTCCCTCAACCTCTATAGAATGATCGCCAGGAGAGATGAGTTCACAGACAACTCGCACTCAGATATGGGTCCAACAATGACAGTCATCCCTATCGGTAACGCCGATGATGGTGCCGCCACCACCACCCATCACATCGAGGCATTAGATACGGAGTACAGCAACACTCTCATTGGTGTTCACTCTTTACAAATCTTAACCGTGATGGTAGAACTCATTGGCATAATGATATGGGTGCAGAGCCCTAGCCCATGTGCATGAGAGCGTGGTTCATCGGAACTGATTGGTTTTTTGGTTTTCGTCTCTATGATATACATCTCTGGTCTCTCTTCTTCTTTCGATTGATTTGTCAACTACCTACTCATTCATCATTCTATCACTTTCATTCTAATCAAATTGTTCGAATTTCCCAAATCGAACAAAATCAAGCATCTTTTTTGTTGGTACTACAACTGGAAAAACCCAAACGAAAAAAATTTCATCAACAAACAAAAACCATCATCGTCTCTGCCTCCGGCTTCTGTTTTGGACCTATACCAATTAATAGACTCCTTCCCCTCCTCCTCCTGCTGGTTATATGAAGGTGGGAAGTACGAATGTTGCAACCCCGATTCTTGAGGCAATGGCAAATGCATTGAACAAATTCCTTCCCCTTCCATCACAGTGGAACGTACCTATTCCGGTTCAATGTTCCTACCCATCTCTACTATCTCGGGTACGAGTGGATCTAATTATGATCCTGCACTGCTAGTTCTGGCTTTGGATCAAGCTCGACTACCAGAAGTGGCAATGACAACACCAGTGCTCAACGGTAAATTGGAGTATTTGATTTCCGAATGTTGGCGGCGGTGTGGTATTGGGGGGGATTGTTGTAAAAACAAAAGTTTTTCTTTCGAAGTTCATACTCTTAGTCTCTCGGGTTTACCTTTGATTACTATTATTGAAGGAGGAGCTAGCCCAAGCGGGGGCTGCAAGGTGTTAAGTCCGGAGACGGCGAGAGGAGTAACGGTCAAAAGAGAATCGTAAGTAAGAAGAGAAGGAAGTGCTGTACGCTTGTAGACACGTCAGTATGTCGAACAATAGAATAGTTACCGAATTGATAAAAAGAACCCCAACACGAGGCTCTCTAGATCAAATGCGAGTAAGATGATTGGTCGAATAAGTGTAATAAGGCTCGAAGGGGCTCGGTAAACTCGGTGATGATGGAAAACTCGATGAAGAAGGCTCAAAGCTCGGGCTCGAAAGTTGTTGACCAGCAAGAAGGTGAGATTTCTACTACGCATTTTTACATGACTTTATAGTACTACTGAAGGTCCGTGCGCAAACCCCAAAGTAAAGTACGATAAATCGGGCGATGTAGAAAAGACGAACGAATCGGATAGAATGAATATAAAAAGAAACGGTTGGGGAGAAAGTGACAGCTAGGATAGTAAGTACGACGGCAAGTGTAGAAACATGTGAAAGATTTATATTGAAAGTACTTCTCTTCTCTTTTGCTCTTTAAGTCCCGACGTCGGAGTGTCACCGAACGACATACGACGTAGCAGAGGTAGACCAGGCCTCGACGCTTGCTCAAGGCGTTGCTACGAAGGGTGGTTCGGACGTCGGTTCCATCGGAGAATCGAGAGTCGAAGGAGAATCATGTGAAAAGAAGTAATAAGTCCAAATTAGGACGCGGATAGGGGATTCGAAGGTGAAGTAAATAATGGAAGGAACTGTGTATCAAGGAATAAGTACCATTAGAACGAGAACGAAATGGCTTTTCGACTGGTAGGGCATCTAGCCCTACTATAGTGACAGAAAGAAAATTGAGTCCGACCTCGGACTCCAAAAGAAAGGACGGATGAATCAATCAGAACGAACAAGGGGAGTATTGAAAGGATTATTAAAAGAAGTGTAATCATGATCAACATTGGGAATAATGAGTTCAACTCTGGGGAGGAGGGGCAAGACGAAACAAAGGATCAAAAGTAATGTTTGTGGGAGAGAACATATTATAACGGAAAACATGAGAACGAGGAGGTAAAAGGGGGTTTGCACACCAAAAAGGAAAACGCTTCTCAAACAGCCAGTCCAAACGACGCTCCAAATCCAAAACCCAATACTGCGTAACCGAAGGAATCAAATCCCTAGCATAAAACGCCAAACGCCGCACGAGAAAACTTCCAGATATTTCGGTTTTTCCACCAATAGTCGATGAAGTCGTCCTCCAGTTTCCCTCGGATTTGCATAACCGGAAGACCACGTCCACGCTTTTTAATACCTTGTCGATGTAAAACTTCAAACTGCAGATCCCCAACTTCTCGAACAATAAACGGCTTCATCCAAATTCTAAACCTTTCCCTGCTAAACGGACCATCTCCCTCTTCACCATACCGTGCCGGAATACTTCCCGTCAAATGAAATTCCGCAACCTCTGACCATGTGAGATTTCAGTCTCGGACGTAGACGTATCGGGTGTGAGGGAACGTGTACTCTTCTCCATCGAAAACACAAGTGATAACTTCATCGAAAACATAGCGCATACAAAAGTGGAAACGAGTGGAGTCGATCATGGGGATAGGGTCGAGTACAGTGTCCATACGGTTCCTTCCCATCGAGATGCTGAGATAGTACAAATCTTCTGCTCTATGAAATCCGAAACGGTCAGTAGCATGTTTCAAAAAACTGAGACGTATACGATGGTAAGGGGTATGAAAAGGAGAATGTGGTTTCCAAAGAGAATTTGCCCAGGCCTTGTAATACAAGTCCTGTTGATCGAGATCATAGACACTGCTTTCAACATAAGCAAGTTCGGATGAAGATAGAGGATAAGTGATAGGGGAAAGTTTAATGAAAGAAGGGAAAAGAGCATATTAGAAGAATAAGAAGGGGATGTTCATAACCTGGAAGAGGCGTAGCCGGACGAGAAATACGAAGCATAGAATCAGAATCGGATGCAGAACTAGACGTTGGAGTCACAAGATCAGGAAGAGAAGAAAAAGAACCGGAATCAGAATCGGAATCAGAATTAGTTTCAAGAAGCGAGCGAGCTCGAGGACAA
>ML179302.1:0-126860 GCA_004369135.1 Dendrothele bispora CBS 962.96 | reverse complement strand
ATCGTAATGGGCGATCCGTGCGAAAGGTTTTGATATATTTGGAAAGAGACCTTAACATATGGAGATAAGTCTAGAAACAAAACGCATTCTTATAAGGAGCCAACCTAAAGGTTCGGCAATTAATCGACCTGCTTTTATCTGGTGAAATCGAGGGAAATCGAGCGGTATGGTAGCTAGTAAACTGATACAAAAAATAATATTGTGAAAACGAAATCCTTGAAAACACTATGATATGGCCCATTCTTGCTCGATCTCGCCTGTTGAGCAGTCCGGATTCTCATGCGAGAACGAGTGAAAACGGGCCATAACGAGGACTTCTGAAAATCCCGTTGCAACCCATTTTCGCCATGTGGACTTTCCACAGGGCTTTATCTCTACACTTCGATGTTCTCTTTATTTGACCTTATCCTCTGTCTCCCGTTTTTCATTGCGTGCTTGTAATATTATGCTTCGCAACTAAATTTCTGCTCAATCTCACTTATATGGCACCTCTGGGCCCCCAGTGTCACCTGCCTTTGAGGTTTCAACTCTCTGTCAAGTTTCGTGAAAATTTCAAGTCTTCGAGCAGTATTGATGTCAATCCTGTTTCTTTTATTGGTCCCTGGTTTGCAATTGTGACCACTGACAAGTCTTTACCTCCTGAGTGGAGAATATTTATTATTTTGTTGAAGTGATTTTGGAACATCCAAGCATTGCATACTGGAGGAGAATTTGCGAGAGTAGGTGCTTGTCTACACTATAGTATACAGAGTACGATATGTATTTACATTAAGTATCTACTGTCGAAGAAGGTTAACATCAATTATTGTTCTTTGCAGAACAGAGGCGGGGCGAAATTTCTTTCCCCTGCATCATTCTTCCAACAATCTTCCAACCGTCATAACTTGCATTCCTTCAGTATTTCTGACCTATTTCTGCAGTGAATTGTGTCTTCCTTGATGTTAACTGACCTTTGATACTTGTCTGTCTCATGTTAGGTCAGAACTTGAGGACTGTAAGAGATTGAAAGGTCATTAGATATGCTGATTTTGGTGTGACAAGTGAACTGTGAATTACAACATAAAGAATATATAGAAGTGAAGCAAAATTCTTGAATCTTAACAAAAGAAGAAGATACAACCCATGAAAGATTGGTTTGGAAGATTGATGCACCAAAACAAAATTTTGCTGTGCAATATGTTCTGCAAAGAGTGATAATGATGCAAGGCATAGGGATGGTTATTTGGGATATCACCAGAAGTTACTCAAGTACTTTTCTTTGAGTAGGAACCATTTATAACCATGAATGAAGCTGAGAAACAAGGAAGAACTCATTGTTTTTTTGGTGCTTAATCATCATTTATGTATCAGTCTAAAGTATCTTGTGCTGATTGGTGCACCAAAGTAAGTGCTGAATCTCCTTGAGACCAACCTTTCTTTTCTCTTCTCTGATCAAATAGCATGGAAAAACAATGTGTAATTCTACAATATTTCTATCTACTGAGATGTACAAAAGTAGTCCATCCTTTCTTACCCTACAGCCTAGTGTACTCTCCTAATGTATTTATAACCCAGCTTGTATATCCACATACCTACTTAACTCTTACAGTCTGGCCAGGCTCATAGAATTAGGGTTCCAATAAAGCAAAAAGAGCCTTTCATCTTGAGACATTCCATCTTAGTAAAAACAAAAATCACACATCCGAAGAGCTAGTATGGCAAGAGTTAAAAAGAATCAATGATGAGTACTACCACAGAGTACTTACACAGGAGAGTACCTCTGGTATTACTCCTAGGTTCCCCACCAATGATTCATGAAATGTGTGAAAGGTTCGGCCCCCGCTGCTTGCGGCCATACCCCCAGTCATTTGTTGCGATTCATAATAAAGAAGCCGGCAGCAGTCTACATGTGGATGAAAAGCGCTTGTGGACTACTGTACTATTATGACCATAAGTTCGCGTAACGCATAACGCACCCCCCCTGAACTTTGGTCATTTTATAAATTGTAACGCATCACATGCACATCTGAACACCTACCTTAATAATTCTGTCACATGGCCCGAGCTCGGATCAGCATAATGAACTAATTTTTGCGTGCGGCCGAAGGCCGCAAAGCATCGCGTAACGCATCATCCAGCCCTCTGAACTTGTTCTCTACCAGAAGTATCACGTCACGGCCAAAGTGACCGAAATTTTGGTCGTAATAGTACAGTATCCAAATCTGTGCCCATGGGAAGACTTGAGACGTCGTTGTAAATTAACTCGGCCTTAAAAGGGCCTCGTAATATATTCTTAAACCCGAGACTTTTCACACAGATCATGTGTCTACAATGTCACGACTCATGCTGTAGTATGCTGTCTTGCTCTTCAGCCTACTCTTTCTGACACTCAATGAACTTATGGACTTACTTATCATCTCTAGGCCACCTTGGTTCCTTTTGAATCTGTTGCAAATGGTCAATCCCGGCACCACCCATCTGTGGCCATCTCTGAAGAGGAGCGAATGCTTGCCATCGACGTCAACATCATCACTTCCACCAAAGTTCAAGGTAAGTACTTATGTCATTTCTTTCCTTGTTGACTATCTTTTCTTTTTATTTTGGAGGCATTTATGAAGTCAAAAGATATCAGGTCCATGTTGGAATCAATGCTTTTGTGCCGAGCCCGAAAGCTCGTTTTATTTCTTTGTACTTGGCCCTTAACAGTAGATTTGTAGCCCCTATCTCATAGTAATCAAATGTTAAAATGTTTTTTTTGATGCATCCAGATGGGATTTTCTCACTTCCTACTGCCATGTTGAAGGATGGACTGGAATATACCCGTTATACCAGAGCCCATGCTCGACTTTTGAAGTCCATTTCAACAGCTCAAGGGTAAAAATCCCAATGGACTAGCGGTATATGTATTTTTACAAACAACTCCCAAACACTGGTGTATTCTTCTATTATTAATGCCAGAGTTACTCTGGCATTTACACTGCTTCTAGCAGGGAAGATTTGGTGACTACCCTGGTACCTCAGGTTTGAGTGTCCTTTCTCACTTGGGTCCTGAAGCTGTCATGAAGTTTATCTGGATTCCTGACCTTGCAAAAAAGGATACAAAAACCAATACCATGTCTCACGTATAAATCCCATGACCCACATCTTCTTGGAAGCACTGCTGTTCTGTAACTCACCGTTGCTCTTTGAGTTTGTTTGATTGGTAGCATTCTGCAGTTTGGTTTCAAACTCCGCCGGACTTGTCCAGCAGCGCAGAAATAATGCTAATTCCAAGACGGCTGGGTATGAGACTAGTCTGGCGCAGTTGGTATAGAGGATCCCACATGACGTCATGTCACTGATGGGGTCACACCACATACTAAGTATATAAATAGTTCAAGCTTGATGTGCGTTGCGCGCATTATACAGTGTTGATACCTAAGTAATTGTAGAAGATCCCAATATCCAGCCTGATGATACAGTCCCTCAATACCCTCAGAATTGTAGTTCTTGTCTGAACTTGAGCAGTGTCTGGTAGGAACCACTGGCAGCATGAACACAATCATAGTCTGCTCTTTTCTTTACAGACATCCTAGTTTTAAAGAGCCATCCGGGAGCGGAATGGACGAGAAACACTGATACTATTGCTCGGCGGCGCTCGCAGACAAACTCGGATGCTGACGAACCAAGGCTAAATTTGGAAGGCGGGACAGAAAATGACATCATGTGGGATCCTCTATACCAACTGCGCCAGACGTATTGGTACACCGCCGTCCGTACGGGATGTCTAAATGATATTGCTGAATTGATATCTTGATGTCACGGCTGTTTTGTCATTTTTACACTCCTGGGATATCAAAAGGATATCACATCATCGATCCTCAACGCATTTCCAGAAGGTGACATCGTTGGGATGTCTGTCCAACGACATTGAAAGGATATCATCTTATATAATTCTCTCTGGCGCAGCTTATGCACCGCTGCATTTTTTTTCGGTCGTTGAAAAAATTCTCATTCGCGGGGGGACAGAACCATGAGAGGTGGAAATGAAAAAACTTTATTCGTATACGTAGGTATGTACATGTATAACAATAAATTATACTACGCCCGCAATATTTTGTTCAAGAACCAAAAAAAAACAATTTGAGCACCCAGTGTCCGATGGGAAACGAGCTTTGAAAAAACGCTGTCGTCGAAGGGGGAGAGAGGCACTGGTAAAAGCTATGTAGAACAAAGAAGCGTCAAAACCAAGAAAGGTCAATAGAATTGCTAGCGCGACTTACAATGCGCCGCTGTATCCTCCATCAAGTGAGTAGTCTGGTTGGAGAGGCCGCTGGTACTTGAGGAGACTCGCCGTCCTATCAAACTATAGGCAACTGAAAGCAAATCAAATAAGTCAGTTATGAATAGACAGAGTCCAGGATAATCCACGCACCATGAACCCATGAGCCCAGCGACGGACACAATAAACTTGAAAAAGGTTGACTGAGGGAACATCTGGGGCAAAACACAGCAAAAGAAAATTATGCACATACCAAATCTCCAACTGCGCGGTCACAACGACGCAAAGAAAAAGATAAGTACACAATTGCAAGACCAGTGAGAACTTAGAAGTTGAGACTTGGAAAAAAAATCGAAGTGCGTGTACAGGAACAAAACTGTACAGTTTTAAGGCCCGGCATATCTCGGCAAGCTTGGGGTGTCAGAAAGAAGAGGGACAGAAATCGGACAAGAGGAGGATGGATTATGAGGACACAGAAGGGACATCATAAGTATGTAGTCTTTCTATGTCTGGTATATTTACAGATTGATATTATTTTGACGTCAAACCAATGCAAAAACGAGATACTGGCGCGTTGTAATCTTAACATCCCGGCCCGTCCATCCATACGATATTATTTTAAATTGGTGGTGTAGCACTCTGTGAAGTTTGGTTTCAAACTCCGCCGGACTCGGCCGGCAGCGCAGAGATAATGCTAATCCCAAGACGGCTGGGTACGAGACTAGTAGGTCACCAATGCGAAGCATGTTTTACTTGTGGCGTTGAGCCAAACAAAACGTGATCAGAAACGTCATACAAAGCAGCCTGTCAGAGAATGAGACGGCTTGAGTACACAAAGCCATACACTTAAACTTAGCGCCACATGGTCTAACGTTATGAAACCAGCTTGTCAGTCCCAGTTCCTTGGCGTGAGTGGTTCGGCTGCTTTCCGGACTGGTGACAACGTTTTCGGCTCCTTTCCGGGGCTGGTTTCCCAACTCGTAAAAAGCCGACGGACATCCTTAAATCATCGACACAAACTTGAGAAACAGCTTTATGTAAATATGCTTCACTCAACCCTTCGACTTCGTCGATTAAGTAGAAATGGGCCATCGCTATGCGTGATGAGGCTGGAAAAAGTACATATAAAATGACTCATGAATGATGACTACGGTCCAGACACGGCCTGATGTATAGATCCCCGACTCCGACTGAATAGGAGGAGGAGGGACTGGAGACATGGAATGGCTTGCTTCCGCCCTCTTCCGGTGTTCTTTGGGCAATTCTAACGCACGCCATAGCGGATAACTTGTCAAATTTAGAAGTTCATATGACCTTTGAATTTCATTGTATTACAAGACGGGGCCGTCTCATCCGAGATATTTTGGGAAAGACCTTCCACGCCACTCAAATCCCCTATTCCGACCGAAGAGAAGGATTACACGTGCATCCGCTGCCAAAGCCCTCACTTCTTTGAAAGGATTTTGTCTATACGCCGGGAATTTTCTCTACATGTTGACAGTAATTTTATTCTCCAATTTCTTTGGAATCATTTCAGGTTGCTTCATCTGTATGCCGGTAATTTGTTCTGTCTTTACGCTGGTAGTTTTTTTTCCCCTAGCATTACAACTTGTTGTTTCACCATGCCGGTAACTCGTTTAAGCTGGTTATTCTTTTTCTATGGTAGATAAGGAATTAGGATGTTGGGCTTTGGTCCTTGGTCCTCTCATTTAAAAAAATATACCATTCAATTCCTAGTGCTCAAAAACCCTTCCCTAATTTATCACACAAATGTTGAGGGTGTCGGGCAATGTCCATGCAAAGACAAGGAAATTTAGTCACTCCTGTCACAGTGCATTCATGCTGGTAGTTCTTCATTCATTCAATAGTTCACCTCTGAGTCCCCGATCCACCACTTCTAATTTGGTCCAAACACAAATATAAGTAACTATTATCTTTGGTTCCAAGTCAAAATCTTAGTGTCTGTCAACATCTTCACTGAGAACTAATGCCTGTTGCGGAGATTGTGTGAAAAACTTGAGATGTATTTGTATTATTCCACTTGAACATCAGCTTTAGATCTGAGACTCAGCATGGAATAACTTGTAGATGTAAATTACCTTAGAAAAATCGCAAAGCTCATATGCACATGGGAAATATAAAGATGTTCAATTTTTGTGTGAATTACATTTCTGTGTCAATGGCGGCCATTACGTATATCATACCACCATAGTAGTTAGTCAATTTAATTACACTCCCAGCCTGTTGGAACAGCTGGACAACCAGTAGGGACAAGGCAGAGAGGGCCCACTCTACCAGCCCCAAGATGTTGAAAGTAAATTCAAGTTGTTTTTTCCCCTTTGAATACCCACTAAAAACTTCTTATCTTACTGATGAGCAAGATGCCGACAGTAAATTCAAGTTGTTTTTTCCCCTTTGAAAGTTATTTTGTCTGTAAGCCAATAACTTTTTTGTACATGTCAGCAGTGATTTTGTATGTACAACAATGAACATTGACTCATCGAGTGTTTATGTTCTGAGTAAAACATCTGGTATAAACATATGTAATGAGTACTAGGGACTTCTATCTTCTGTTTCTCTGGAGTCGGGGATGCTGTGCCAGCAGCGTTAAGAATAAGATAATAATTAACTATATAGGTATACGCACGAAATTCCAGCAGCTGGTTCGAGTTTAGTAAGGACGAGACTTCCGTAAACTCCAGTCTCGTAACCATGTTTTGATGTTTCTGTGACTCCACTCAGTTCTTCGTTTACAGGTATACATATCTCGATATTTCCATGATGACTCGGTTCTTTGTCTACATTTACAGGTATATGTTTACAGGTATATAAAGGTCCTGAAGCAATGAAGTTGACGACATAACTATCGTACTATATCCAAAAAATGCGAGTGATCATTTTTTGCATCGGTTTCTTGCTAACTGCCAGTCAGGTCGAGTGCTCCTGCAGATATCTTTCCTCGAAAATCGAGCAGCTGAGAGTGGGAAAATTCTGAATCTTCTCACCCAAACATCCTGAAGTCGTTCTCTTACAAACTGAACTAACATGATTACACGTAATATTATTGCTGAAGATTCAGATATCAACTGGAATCTGTTTTTTGGGATGTGGTGAAATGAAGTTGCTCAAACATGGCGGACCATGATGGAAGTTGGACTCACTTAAAGAGCAGTGATCGTTATTATACTGTAGCTGGCCCTTGTTTAAGTTGAGGCGGCGTTCAGGTGCTCTGGAATCTACATACTTACGTATGTGGTCGAAACGTTAAAACCCTGAAGCTTGATTGCCTGACCACCGGATTCAAACAACGACTCAGAGCTTCATCAACCATAAGAACATTTAAGCATAAATCTTGTGATAGCATTGTACGTATGTATCTAGAGTCTTGCTCTCCATGTACCAACGGAAAGAAAAGAAATGTCGTTCACTTCCACGACAATGATGAGTTCTGCCTGGGTCTCACTTTCAACGGCATTTGAATTCCTTCGTCCTCTTTTCCTCTCACTACAGGTGCCGCCGCACCCTGCGCAGTAATAAAGATATCGAGGTTTGGATCGATAGAAAACTCGAATACGGAAACGAGCTCGGTAAGAATGGTTTGCATTTCCATTAAGCTGTCAATTCAGAGTTGAATAAGACCTTCTGTAAGCAGAGCAACCTAGAAGGATGATAACAACTCACGCAAATCGCCATCCGATACACGCTCTGACTCCACCACCTAACCACAAATCGTATGAGTGGAGCACAAAAGACTTGGGCGCGAGACTCACTAAAACTTAACAAATTAGCAAAGACGCCGAGTGTTGTTTCCTTTTTGAGGCTGTCGTTGATGTGCCTTTCCGGGTTCCAAGTATCCGCATCTGGTCCCCAAACAGATTGCAACCTAAGTATCAAGTTGATCACCCTTGATTCAACAGAACCGGACTCGGAATGTTTACCGATGATAATTAGAAACATTTACACGAATCCTTTGCCATTTCCTCACCGGAATCTCGGTCAACCTCTCCCCAGATGCAGAGATAATCGGATCAGAGAGTGGGATGATATCATCGCAATCAGCATAGCGAAACATGTTGACGATGACTGGGTACAAGCGGAGTGCTTCCTGCAAAGTTTAAGTTGAGCATATTCTACAACCCAGGATAACGAAGATCGTCACTCGCCTTGATACACGCATTGGAAAAAGTCATTGAGTCGTAATCACTCCAAGTAAAACTTTCACCATCTGCCTTATGTTTCTTGACCTGTTTAATCTCTTTCAAAACTCTCTCCTGATGTTCTGGGTGTCTGGACAGCTCGTAAAGGAGCCATGAAGATGTGATGGCGATGGTCTCATGACCTCCAAGGATGATCGTCCCCATCTGATGAAGAACTTCCGTGTCGTCGAGACGTTTGCTAGGGTCTTCCAGAGAGTTAGACCGGACTGTTTCTCGCAGAATCTCAAGTGAGCCGTGATGAGAGTTGTAAGATTAAATTAGAGTACCCACCCAAGACACTGAGGATGTCTTTATTTCCCTCGTCTATATCGTGAATCTTGGATTCCGCCTTCTTCTGGAAGATCGTTTCTGCTGTTTTGGTTACAGTTGAGAGCCAATGATTGAATCTCTTGTCCTCTTTGGTCCAGATGAAGGGAACTTCTGGGTTGAACTAATTATTGACAACAATGAAATGAATAGAGAGTACTAACAAAGCCGTTGAAGAAAACTTACGGGGTTCCAGAATACAGGATCAACAAGAAATTGACGACGGAGACCACGGAGAAACATGAAGGATTTGGATATACCAGGACCAAAACTGTCATCGCTGCAAGGAATTATGGAAGCTCAAAGGTACTTTCAATGAGTCGGTTGGAGAGAGAGAGGTACTCACTTCATATGCCTAAGAATCTGAGTAAGAACATTGTCGTCTTCATCCAAAGCCCCGAAATTATATTCGAAAGCGGCTTGTCCGATTACGTCCAAAGCGAACCTGAACAGCCACCCTAATATGTCGATCACTTCATATTCGGATGAGTTCAAACCCAAGGCTTTCGTGGTTGTATCGTTCGAGTCTTTGAGGAAGTATCGCTCTTGCCATTTAGCTATTAACTAAAGGACAAGATGAGTCCAAAACACACGGTGCTGGGTAACGTAAACTCACACGTGTAGTTGAACGTTGAAAAAGTGGTAAGAATGTCTTGAGTTCAGAGATCGAAAATGCGTGGTTGAGGACCTTTCTCTGACGTTGATGTGCCTTGCCTAGGGATAGAAGAATATTTTCCTTAGGAAAGAAGAGTACGCAAGGTGAGCCAATGTACCTTCAACAGTAACAACAGATTTTCCAAAAATCCTGTGGTTATCATTCCGATAACCATTGATTTTTGGATAGTGATAACGTGAATTGTGGAGGATATGCTGGAGTGCTTTTGGGTCGGAGACGAAGAGCGTCTCTCTCTGTGATTCCCGTAGGTAAGCACTTTAATTTGCATACAGTAACGAGCATTAAGCTTACGCCAAAAAAGCTAGCGAACCTAAATACTAGGCCATACTCTTGCACCCAAGGATCTTCGATCTCGCCAGATTCGGTTTGTCGAGCGAGTTCGTATTCGTTACCTTAAAATGGTAAGGTCAGCGTATCCATAGATAATGAAATTGAACGAAGTACTTTACCGAAAGTCCAAGAAAGCGAAGGCGGACCTCGAAGGAACTTGAGCGACTTGTGTTTACTGTTGATATAATGTACAACGAAGGATAAAGCAACAATAAAGCTGATAGTGAGCAAGCTGGAATCCAAGAACTGGAAAGCCATCTCGAGTTCTAGAAGTATAGACGAGAGGGCGAAGACTCGCCCATGGGACTTTTATAAATTCCACTCCAAGCCGGATATATTGATTATGTACTTGAATTTCATTCACTTCGCATGGAGAGGTTGCGCATGGCTAACGGTTGAATTGATTCATATATTAAAAATGCCAACGGTTGGCAGCGGTTGGCTTTGCGCAACCTCTCTCATGTCAAAAGGTTCATTTCGGTAGAAGTCAAACAAGTATTATATCCGTTCCTGGCTTTAACCACCTGATCCTTATCACTGAACAACCAACAAAGCCAGAGACCAGGGTTTACGTATGTAGGAGTTGCAGAATGTGGCTGTCAAAACCCTGATTATCCCCTTTAGAAGGCCAAATGAAGCCGCTGCAATCGTCGATTACTGTGGTCTACTGCCGTTTGCATAATGGTCTGCATGTTGGTGAAAAAAGCAACCTATTTGATGATATTTGTTTGTCGGTCCAGCCCTAGGGTCTATTTCCTTTTTAAGTAGGGATCAACGTCATGTTGAAGGTCGTGGCTTTTCAGGGTTTGGGAAATGAGCTTCCAGGGTTTTTTTGAATGGTACCTGGCCCGAGCAAATAAATATCACTAAACATGGTTGAAAATTCTGAAACATGCAGACCATTATGCAAACGGCAGTATCTCATGGGATTGAAAGGACGGCGCGTGTAATTTGTCTTACAAGGAGCATTTAAAGACAACTTAGGCGACTTCTTTTTCATAGCCAAAGATGTTCAGCTTGGCCAACTTTTTCTACCTGCTCACAAGTGTTGGAGGATTCTTCCTCGTTTCTTCAATCATTCGCGCACAGCTCAACACGTACAGAGTATGTCTTATCCTTGGAGGATGTGGTTAATGGAAGGCCTCAGATTCTTACCGTATCCCTCGTTTAGCTTCGCCACATCCCCACTGTAGGCCCATCGAGTTTCCTCAGGACCTATTTGGGGAACGCTGAATTTGTCAATCATGCTCGAGAAATCATTCAGGAGGGCTATGAGAAGGTTAGGCCTCGACTATGTTCTCCGCTTGTCTGTTCGTGATGGTTTTAGTGCGGAATATCAGTATCGAGGAAGACCTTTCAAGATTTTTATGCCCGATCAGAAGTGGATAGTGATGGTGACTGGTGAAGATATGATCGACGATATCAGGAAGGCACCCGATGAATATCTTGAGTTTTTAGAGGCTTTCAATGAAGTCAGTCCCTCTTTGAATATTTCCTTCGCCCTTTACATGACCAATGAAACTCAGTTCATGCAAACGGACTACACCATGGGGAAACCGATTCGTATCAACCTCTACCATTTTGACGTCGTTAAGACTACACTCACGAGAAACATATCCGCAAGATTCTCTGATGTTAGAGACGAGATTGTTACTGCATGTGCTCAAGAGATTCCTGCTACGAAAGGTACGTCGGATAAATTATCATGACGGAAATGCTCGTTGATGAGAATGAACGTGTCCCCAGACTGGGTCTCTTATCCCGCATTGAGTACGGCTTTGAAGGTTGTATGCAGAACTACGAACCGGTTCTTGGTTGGTCTTCCTTTGTGTAAGGATGATTTCCAGTTACCTAGTTTCACTGATCCAATCTCACACTTGCCCTGTTTCTAGGCCGGGTACCGGACTATGTTGTCAGTGTATCACGTAATATCTAAAGGGATACATGCTGATGCCATGCCCTATTTTCACAGAACCTGAATATCGAATTTGCGGGTGACGTTTTCAAGGCCGCCGGAATTATCACCCTATTTCCAGACTTTCTTCAACCGTCGGTTTTTCTTTATCAGCAATTCATGCTGTACTGACCTTCATACAGAATTGTTGGTACTATGGTTTCGCCGCTTGAGAAGACTTTGAGGCGCGCCATGGGACACCTGGGCCCCATAATCCAAGACCGAATGAATGATTATGATCAATATGATGGTGATTGGCCTGACAAGCCGGTAAGTATCTCCGATAAGTATGTCCTCTCGAATTCTACTTATCCACATAGAACGACTTGATTACGTGGTTACTGGACGAGAACCCTCAAGGAGAATACCGTACTGTCCGTGATTTAATGATGCGAGTTTTGGAGATCAACCTGGCTGCGATACACCCGACGGTATGCTTTCACACCAACTCTATTCTTTAATCATTACACTGTATTACGTTTTTAGAGTATGGTGAGTTCTCGATTGACTTCCGTGAGCAAGTATAGGTTGCTGATCAAGATCTCTTACTAGTTATACACGAACTCGCTCTTCCAGCTTGCTATTCAACCTCCTGAGGTCGTGGCTGCGTTACGTGGAGAAATCGAATCGGTCGTAAAGCAATATGGATGGACCAAAGTTGCCGTGGGTCATTTGCATCTATTGGATAGTTTTATGAAGGAGGTGTCTAGGTTGATGGGAACCAATGCTTGTGAGTCATTTTTGTGTAATGTCTCTAAACTTGGCAGGAGTCAGGTACTTACTAATTGTGTCTGCTCTCCAGCCGTCATCGACCGCAAGGTTTTGAAGGACTTTACATTCTCGGATGGGACGACAGTTCCAGCTGGGTACAGAATAGCGGTACCAGGATACGCATTGCACCGTGACAAAGTTTGTTCTTTTCTTTGCTTTGCAAGTGCTTGGTGAGGTTTAGGATATATGTCTAGGTTCGCTACCAAGATGCTTCCAAATTCAAGCCCTTCCGATTTGCAGACATGAGGTCAAAGGACGGCGAGGGCATCAAACATCATATGTTTACCCCGAGTCCTGATTTCCTCTCTTTTGGGACTGGGAAGCATGCTTGGTATGTCTTGTCTTCCAATCTTTCCTTTCGTCCTCACAAATTACAAATGCTTCATCAATATGTCCTTGTTTTTTTTTGGCTTAGTCCTGGCCGCTTTTTCTCTGTCAACTCAATCAAATCCCTCTTTGCGCATACTTTGCTCACTTACGATGTCAAGTTGGAAAGCGATAAGAAAGAGATCCCGGAACCTGTTTGGTTCGGTCGTGATACTGGGCCTAATAGGACTGCGAAGATTTTGTTCCGGAAGAGGAAGTTTGATGGACTTGTGGGTTCAGACTCAGAGATGACAGTTTCCTAGAGTCCTAACGAGTATTGTTTCCTAGTAGTAATAATCGGTTTAAAAATCAATTTCGTGCGCACATTTTTGTTGATAGCATATCTGTATTAAGAATAAGCACCTCACCTCAGTCTACCTCCGTATTCGTTTTTGGTTCCCTCCTGTTGGCATGGGTGAACGATGAAGCGATGTGTGAACTTGAGGCTTGACGCCGTACGGCTGATTTGGAGGAGCAAAGTTTAATCCGGTCTCCAAATCCTTGTCTCTGTCCTCAATTCCTTGTTCACCACTATGGCCTTGATGGCTTCGGAGACGGAACTAGCGACCGTTCCGATGATGAGCCGCCGAATATCGGGGTCTTAGTCATGATGGCAGAAGGAAGTGGAAGAGAGGTAGAGGAGAGGTACTCGGAAGGAGGAAGGAGGAAGGAGGAATGGTGACGGTAGCTGTGTGGGACGATTTCGGAATGAATTGGCCTTGAGAATCTCGTTACGAGGCCGACTCTAGGTGGACTTGTCCTATACATAAACTCGACCCAATGAGAAGCGGCCATCCCCATTTGTAAGCCACGTTGTCCTACAGATTCTCGGCGCTCTCGGTAACACCTTGCGGCCTCGTAATACTAATTGCCACGCAGAGCGATGGCTCACTCAGCCTCACTCCCTTTTGTCTTATCTTATACCATTTCTGAACAATATATTCCTTCATAAGGGCCTGTTCCTGGAAACCAGAATAAACAAGAAAAAATGCATATACGACTCGAGCTGCAAGCAACGGGTGAGAGGACAAACTCTCCCATGCTGCAGCGATGTACGTAATATATAATATTATAATAATATTTAGGAGGCGTGCTGTCGCTGGCGCTCCGACGTTTTCAGTTGTAGGTCACAGGACCTGGATGGAGCCAAACATGTCACACCGAAACTTCGTTATAATTGCCGAACCTTTAGGTTTGGCTCCTTATAAGAATGCGTCTTGTTTCTAGACTTATCTCCATATGTTAATTTCTCCATCCAAATATATTCATAAACCCGAGACTTTTCACATGGTGTGTAGTTCAGTACAGTTGAATACGTGGAACTCGTCTTGACTTTTGAAGTCTATTTCAATGACAACAGTCCAATGGACCAGCAGCAGTATGTATATGTCTGTCTACTAAAATCAGTTCTTGTCCTGAACACTGCTGTAAGTTTTATTCTTCTATTTTCTAAAATGTTTAAATTTGCATTGAGGTCCTTTGGTCCCCATGTGACCATCCCTAAATGCATTATGGGTGAGCGAAGAGTATCAGGCAACATCTGTTCAAGTCTCAAAACTAGCTGTACTATTTTAGAGCAGGAAGCTGCGCAAATGGGGAAGTTGCGCGTTCGTTGAATATCTATCGTGGTAGGCACTTGAGTTTACATATGGGGGTCAATAATCAGAGCAGAACACAGTATTTCTTTGCATACGAGAGCTCACTTAGGTTGCTCCAGTGCTCATCGAGATATCAGTCCGAGATGGTGCCTTTTTGGGCAAAACACGTGAATTCCTTACATCATCAAACCTCTGTGTCCGCGTCCTGCTACTGTAGACAAGAACCATTGCATCGTTACCCACCATTCTGGGCTCATTCTGCTCCATTTAACACTGGTATTTTTATTGTAAACCTCTTTTATCTGTGCTGGATGACCTCCCAGAGTTTATTGACTTCCTCTACTTGTGTTCTTGTCCGATTTTTTAGGTTTCAAGTCACAAGAGTGTTTCCCGTTTTGAAGACAGGACTTACTGTATCATTTCGTTCGATTCGCGCGTCACGCGTCACGCTCGATTTTCAAAGACCCCGCCAATAATTTTTTCTCGAATTTTCCGATTTTTAGAAATTTTTGAAAATTTCCAAAAAGTCACGTGTTGAGCGAATTGAACGAAATGGTACAGTATTGCTATGCAGCGAAACTTGACCAGTGCAATATTTCAATATAACACAATGCTTTGACGGCTCCGATGTATTTTTCAAAGCTTTTTTAGCAAGTCCAATGTCCGAGAAGGTGCCTGAGTGTTATTTGGGTACCTTCACAAAGAAGATTGTACACTTTGGGAATTACGAAGGACAGGGATCCAGATGGCTACCAGGTGTGTGCTACTTCTTCTTGGCTATCCTCTGAGGCTAATTTTGGGGCAGAATTATTACTCCACGCCGCTGGTCAAAGCCCGCCTTGAAGAAAGTCACTCTGAGCATGAAGCCCAATTTTCCCCTCTGAGTAAATATCACCTCTATTTGAATACTACAGACAATATAACAGTTTCATATGCATTTCTACCCCTCTACACCCGACATAACCCCAGCCCATGTCCGACTGTCCCTGTAAATGATGCCATTCTTTCATGGAGGCAGTTGAGCAGTCTATTTAAGTCAACAGACTCTGTATCACGAAAATTTGCATTTTTTATGTTGTCAATGGCTCACTTTCTTCCATAAGACTGTGTTACTGTAGAATGCGTGATATACAACTGGAATGCCCTCTGGTGTTGAGGACGACTAGGGCTGACCTAGGGCTGCAGTTCCCACGGTTGCGCAGCTTCCTGGTTTTGGCCGAAACCTCACCCGCGCTCGAAGAATATTCGTTGAGTGCTCTCAACACAAAATAAAAATATCAAAATCTAATCAGAGACACCTAAGATACTATGCTTTCGAATGGTGTTAAAATTTTCATGTGAAGTATATTGGGTCTGAAGATATTAAACAAAAACCCTAAGCTGCGCAGCTTCCTGCTATTAAATAGTATATTTTACTGTAAAAGCTTCTAGTACTAGTCAAATACATAGTCTGAAAGATCTACTCCAAAATCATCTAACTCAAACTCGAAGTTTTTTCTCCTCTCCACATCATCTCTCATCATCTTTCTAGTTTTTGTTTCAGCATCCGAGTCAGTCCTAACCAGCCTTGACTCTGGGAACTCCTCTCTGAAAGCAATGCCATCCAAAGTTTTAACCTATGAAATTGCCACAAAAGAAAGCCCAGATGCAAAATCTTTCTGACCCAAGACAATACTTGTGTCACAAAGAGTGAAGACTGGTTCCAACAGACAAAGAGGTCAAGATTAGGTTTAGCTATAGACAACAGATAACACACCTGGTCCCAACAGACAAAGAGGTGAAGATGGGGAACCAGGTGTTGACAGAACTAGTTATATACAATAAGGCTACGAGCTCAGGAATCAAGTGAGGCAGTGTGGCTGATGGAATCATAGATCAAAGAAGTAAAACAAGGTAACAACAGAATCACAGAACAACAAGGCAGTGACAGGCATCAGGAATGGAAGATCAAATGAAGTGTCATAGCAAGGAATTCTCCTGAGCTAAGGGATCTGATGGAATGAAATGCAAGACTGTGAATATGAAGAAATGGCAACATGTAAGAATGGAAATAAGTGCGCAAAAGGAAATACCCTAACACCACTGTTCATGACATTACCCCCCTCCTAAAATTCATTGTCCTCAATGAATGATGCTACAATTAGCAGATTGCTGTCCAGAAAAAGATTTTACCCTAGAGTCAGATTCTCTCTGACTTATCCCATTTATCTTCACATCTCTCTAATAGAGACCTTGCGCAGAGCCACAACAAGCCACGTGTGGCTTAGTCAGGTTGCGCAGGTGCATCAGGAAAAACCCCATTTCGGGATTACCATGAAATACTTAGAAAATGTGGAAAAGGACATCAATTTCAGGTAATCCCCAGTAATTTCCCCAAACCGCTGGATTTCTTCAATTACCCCGGAATTATTTAGTCCTTTTTGGATTGGCCAGAATTACCTTTGAATAGCGTGGAATAGTGAGAAATTTGAGTAATGCCACAGTATTATTATAAGACCCTCAGCTTGTGATCACACAAGAAATCAAAATGGAGGCAAACATTATAATATTTAAGTTAACAGGTACATCAACACCCTTACTGTGACACCCTTACTACGTAGTCTAAACTTTGTAAAAATAAAATAACTAATGGATGTATTGATAGACTCTAACTACGCAGTCCGACCTTCCAAAAATCAAAACCCCACCAAATAGCCCTCATCCAGCTGCCCTCATCCAGCTATCATATAGTCAAACAAAGCGGAGTAAGTCAAAAAAAAGCCGGACACCCAAGACAGTACATATACACACCTCAAACACGAAGCACAACTAGATATAGCATTCCAAGAATAAACGGATGAGGCATATGACTAGAAAAATAGAAACAGTTGAGTACTCCGCAGTGATTCTTGAGTGCGAGTGCCAAGTGGTGTAGAAACCGAAGTGCGAGAGGCTCTGGGGAGAGGGAAACTTGAAGGGGAACAAGGACTTGATGTTGAATATCAGGGAGTGAGTGGGTGAGGGGATAATAGAACACGGAATGCAAGAGAAAAATGAGGGGAACACGAACTCTGAAGCAGTGGGCGGCTCAGAGCGTTTTCGGACTTGTCATGCTGGCGGTAGAGATGAAAGAGGGACGTGAAGCAAAAGTCGAACCATAAAGGTAAATGAAAAATTTAAATCTCCGCTCAAATTTGATCACGTGTCAAGGAACTTAGATTAAAACGCCATGGAGCTGGTTCCCACAACTGAAGTACTTATTCCCTCGTGAACCTTTGCATTTTCCAGCACTCAAAGTTGGAGTGACTTGAACTTCAGGAGTTCCTTTTTCATATCCTTCCACAGTTTGCTGCTTAGTACGCACCGAAGGAGTGGAAAGTGATAAATTAAAACTTGAAACGGCTAAGGAATCTTTGTTAAGACCGTCTTCAGATACTTAAAATATGTATACTTTATTCACTACGCTGTATAGTACTAATGAGCCTGTATACCATAGTAGCAATTCAACATAAAAGTGAGTAATTTAAAGTAAATCCAGGTAAAACGGGGTAATCTCACGAAAAACCTCAATTACCCGAAAATTCGGGTAATTTCTCCGAATCCGCGAATGGGGATTTTCCTGATGTGGTTGGCTCGCATTTGTGTGCGCTAGCCAACAGATTCGTTTCCATGCCCTATCTTGGGTTCAACCGCTGGAAACATCTTAGTACATCTAGTATGATCTACTGTATAATTGTATTATTTTGTCCAATTCATCGGTCACGCATCGCACTCGATTTTCGTCAATAATTTTTCTCGATTTGTTTTTGGGGATTTCTCGGAAAAATCAAAAGTCACGTGCACGACAAAATGAACAAAATGGTACAATTTGATCCCAGACGTCTGACACCTAGAGACACTGGCCAATTATGTGTCGATAATCCAGCAAAGGGATGTCCTGGCTTGTCCATACTTGATTGTGTTGGTACATTCATAGATGGGACTCAGAAAATACGACACAACGTGGCTGTTGGCTAGCGCACACAAATGCGAGCCAACCACCTGCGCAACCTGATCAAGCCACACATGGCTTGTTGTGGCTCTGCGCAAGGTCTCTAATATCTCTTCAAATCTTTTCTTCTTCAACTTCTTTTGTTACATAGCCATACCAGTGGCTTTACCCCCTTTCTAGCATTCATTGTCCCCAATGAATCAGGTCCTAGTCCAGAAGGTGATGGTTTCCAGAAAAAAAAATGATGGGAGTTGCAGCTGGCAATGCAGACATGCCAGCAATAAACAGTAAAACAATGAATAAAGATTGCAGTTGATGAGCAGACGCAACAGCAATGAACAGGTGTAGGGACTTATTATGGAAGCCCTACAAACAGAACTGCGATGCAGCTGATACACAGAAACAGCAGCAAGAAGCAGGTGCAGAGACTTATTGCAGAAGTCCTCCAAATAAAACCAGAATGCAGCTGATAGACGGACACAGCAGCAATGAGCAGATGCAAGGACCTATTACAGAAATCCTGCAAATAGAACCAGAATGCAGCTGATAGACGGACACAGCAGCATGGTGAACAGTAGCTGAATAAAATTGCAGCTGATGCAGACACAGCAGCAATGAACAATGAAGCAGTGGCCAAAACAGCTGATGCAGACACAGCTGACAGAGAGTGCTGGATGGTAGGACCTATTACAGAAAGTCCAGGCAGGCAGGAAGAGCAGGTTGACAAAAATACTGAAGGAGTGGGCTGATCACAGAAAGGCCAGGAGTGCAGAGCAGAACTGGTTATGAATGAATACAGTGAGGTGACCATACCAAAACAGATGCAGAAGTCCAGTGGTGAGTAGACATGGACAAGGCCAGAGCAAGACCAGAGCTGTAACAAATCCTGCAGGGGCAACTGAACACAAGGATTCTAAAGCAGTTGCCAGTGCAGTAGGAGATCTTGACCTAATGTCACAAAGAGTGAAGACTGGTCCCAACAGACAAAGAGGTCAAGATTGGGTTTAGCTATAGACAACAGATAACACACCTGGTCCCAACAGACAAAGAGGTCAAGATGGGGAACCAGGTGTTGACAGAACTAGTTATATACAATAAGGCTACGAGCTCAGGAATCAAGTGAGGCAGTGTGGCTGATGGAGTCATAGATCAAAGAAGTAAAACAAGGTAACAACGGAATCACAGAACGACAAGGCAGTGACAGGCATCAGGAATGGAAGATCAAATGAAGTGTCATAGCAAGGAATTCTCCTGAGCTAAGGGATCTGATGGAATGAAATGCAAGACTGTGAATATGAAGAAATGGCAACATGTAAGAATGGAAATAAGTGCGCAAAAGGAAATAAAGGCCCCTAAGACCACTGTTCATGACAACTTGCTTCCTCTAGTGTAAGACCCTGACTTTTATGAATGGTGATTGCCCAAGCCAGAGTCAAAGGCAACTGAGTCCGGGTCAAAGTTTTATCACCACGAGAATGCCAAGTTGACTGCACAGAAACAATGGGCACCCAAGTAGAATCCACTCCTTCCCATCCTGGAGTAGGAGGACCTGAATAAAACAAAACCTGTTAGATGGATGGGAAAACCCAATGCAGAAAAAGACACACCTGAATACTTATCAACCTCTACAAACACCACCAGAGGCATCAGGAAAACCATACCTAGATAATGATCATGACATTACCAGAAACTTCTCAAAACTTACTGTTAATATCAGGTACTTAACAATATTAACGACCTTAACGGTGTTAGTAAATATTACTGGAAACTTTGCCAATCCCCCTGACACATTATCAATTATTATTGCTATATTAGCACTATCTTAACTATCTGTAACAGTACTATTTAAACTCTATATCATCACATTAACAAATACTTAACTTCACACTCACAACATTAAAGACTGGAAACAATCGCGGGCAATCACCCATTTCATTGGAATTGAGACTAAGTACAAGATGTCAGGGTCTATCTTCAGGTACATGATGTCATTAGCCTTGGAGCATAACTCCACTGATGACATCATTCTTAGTCAGTGTAGAGAACCTTCTAGAAGTAGTGTACTATGTATAAATAGTGTAGCTTGGACTGGGTTATTCCTCAGTCTTGGAATCAACTTGGTTTCTGGGCAACCTCTCTCTATTAGTACTCCTGACACAAGACTAGTACACTATTCTACAAAACTGTGGGCCGATAGTTTCAGTCATGTACCTCCTCGCTTATGGGAAATAATCAACTGAAACGGTACTGCGGCACCAGTCTCCTTGATCATATACCTCGGCTCTGCATAAATGAAAATAGCAGAAAAGGTCCTGTCAACTATGAACAAAGTTATGAGAGCTTATAAATAAATAAAAATAAAACTCACGTAGCACTGTTTTGTCACTCAACTACAACATAATGGCTTGAACACTGGGCAGACATTTCAAGTATTACCCTCTCTGGTATATACTAATATAGCACTCACCCATTATATCAATGGAGGGAACCCGGAACAGAGCTGACTTTCTACAAAGAAAAAAAATTAGCAAGACAATTGAAAATGAAGTCACTAGCAAAAGCTCACTGTCACTAGGGAGGGGTAAGACCACTGATCCAATGGCCATCCTAAAGACAAATATATTCGTCGGCAAGAGTAGGAAGTAGTGATAGACAGCAGTCGCAGACGAAAAGACAAGACTATGAATACACACATCAGTATCATATACCAATTTTATATAGAAGGGAGCGCAAAAGGGAATATGAAATAGATACGGACTTACAGTCAGGAAGTGAGGTCCTTGTTAGAGCAGTGGAGACATCGCTAATTGCGTGATTTGATTAACTGTGATGAACAGTTATTCAGCATCTAGGGAAGAGAAATCTAGTTGTCAACATTCGAGACTCACTGTCAATAACTCAATAACACTGGTGAGCAGCCATAGCTACTATGACAATGAGAGGGTAAATGACTCGGACTCCGTCACTCCAGCTGTACCTTGGTTTTGCAATGATAGGAGCCGCTTTTCTTTATCCAAAGTGGAAAGTGGTGTCTTCTCGATCAACAAGGATGCATTAGTGCATAGCCATAGACAGTAAAGATGATTGAAGTAGAGAAGAAAGAAAGACAGAGTCGCGCGAGTTGAACCAAAGGTCACAGGATTTTTAATCTCCGCTTGAAGAAATCACGTGTCAACCTATAATGGTGGGCACAGGACCCATGCTTATGCTATCAGATGTTTGATCTGAAAATCCTACTTTTAAAAAATTTGTCCGAACTTTTCCATACCACTCTTTCTGAAACTCTGTCTGAATTTCGGTACTGACCTCGGCTCAGAAAAAAATTTGTCCGAACTTTTGCTCAGACATATATTCACTTGTTTTTCACCCTTATTACTCTAAGCCTTTTTACACTCTCACAAAGTACAGATTAAATTAGAATGAGGTAAAACTAATGGTAGGTTTTGTCAACTTCATCCCAAGCTCATTGAACTAGCAAATTATTACTATAATTATCCATGTCTACTGTGGCACGTATGTAGGAACAATGGACAGAATGTAGGCTCATGTAAGCCAATGTCCGAACTCTGAACAAATCTGGATGACCTCTTAGTCACAATGTCCGAATTTTGGGTCAAACATTTCTCCTCTATAGGGCCATTTTGTCCAAACTATGGGGAAACATTTTGGTCAAAACAAAAATTTTTTGTCCGAACTTTCGATTAAACATCTTGCAGGATAAGCATGGGTCCTGTGGGCACGCCTTGAAGACAGACAGCTTAGTAATCCAGTTACTAAAGTTAACCGGCTCAAAGTCAAGCTCTCATCTTCTGCAATCATATAGTATGTAAATGGGATGTTGACAGTGGACTGTACTTCGACATCAACAGCTCATTACTGTCATCGGGTGGTTAGGATATAGGCTTCAAATTTTTAAGCATTCCATTTTTCATTGATAAAAATAAAATTACACGAGGGATTCCTTATTTGCTTCTGTCACCTGTGATTTTTTAGACAGCGCCGGGGATAGGTTCTGTGAGATGTAGGCACTCAAATTTTATTTCTCTGTGTAAAAATGTTCTTTCTAGTAAACTAAATGATGCCTGTATGTTACGGATGTGAGAATTGTCTGTAAACAGCGGCTGTCAACTTGGCACATCAATTCTGAGGCAGAAGTCACCAACAAATAAAGACAAATAGCCCTTCTCGCTAGTGTGAATTGCCCATCACCACACATAAATTAAAAATCACTGATGATTGCCTTACTGACCTTCTTTGATTCTTGATTTTTTTCCAATACAATACTAGACAAATATTTAATTTCTGTAGGACTTGCTATTAGCTGCCGCTTTTTCAATAAATTTATTCATAAGTATACTGTATAATTATAGCCGAGTGTCTGCTGTGTGCTATGCATTACATGTCCAACATGATATTTGCAAGTTCAAACTACTTACTAAATATAGTTTGTTTCTGGCTGCTCGAAATACATTTTTTGGTAATATTTCGAGCTTCAAAAGCTCTAGTATGTGTAAGGATATAATTCATGGAAAAATTGCTTGGTTCACAACCCCAGTATTGCATGCCGTTATGGAACAACCAGTTGTGATTACAAAGTATACTATGTGTTTGTATTGTGTTGTTGGAAAGAAGTTTCCAAATGTAGGTAGATGTCAGACCATGACAATGATCCAGATTGTGTCTGGTGGTGACACAGTCTGAGACACCTCTAAAGTTGTCAATTCTGGACCCTGTGGACTACACAGACTAAGACATTGCTGTACATGGTAGAAAGATCCTGAAAAATTCACAGTATTTGTTCTCACAAGTATTGCTAGCTTTCTGATATTGTACACAATATTAAATGTCTGGATAGTAATTTTAGATAGTAATGTGTAAGGACTGTTAATTTTTCTGGGGTGTGGATAATTTTGGCTAATATCTGAAGCATTAACCCCTTTAACAAGGTTACCAGTAACTTCTGATAACTTACTGGTACATTATCCCAGTACTGTTTTCCTGATGGGAAGACCACCATTTTGAGGGTTTGCACCAGAGTTATACCAGATCTTTTTGACAGTTCCTCTTGCACCATTGACCAGACCTGAGGAAATAGAGTCACTAATCCCCTGCAGGAAGGAATGATCCAAGTCCTTACCTTTTGAAGTCCAAATATTTCTGGTAATCATAACCTTAGCACCTTCTGCCAACAGAATCTCCTTTTCCAGCCCCTCTGCATCCTCTTCTGATGCCTTTTTGGCTTCAACACAATTATGCTTTGCTTTGCATTGTACCACTGGATCGCCACAATGTGCCAGTCGAAAGTGATTGAGTTCTCAAACTTGTTCACGTTGGGGCAGTAAGTGAAGTGCAGACTCGAATTTTGTCCTCTCAGCATCTGACAGTTTAGACCAGAACCGAGTTTGAAATTTCACATAGTCTGCTGGAGAAGTTTTATAGTCATGCAGTCTCAACAGCATATCTCAAAGCAGCTCCTGCTCAGGATTATTGCCTTCTTGACGAAAGACATCAGTCAAAGTGACAGACTTGTCAAAAGATCGATATCCCTGAAAGCCTTCAACTCGGAGGATCGGTGGACTTGGCTTGTCTGTATGACTAGTTGAATAGAGAGGTGTATCTCCTACAGGAGGAAGCTGACCAAAATCACCAAAGAGAATAGTGGGAATGTCTGTAAGGCTCTGATCCTAATTGTTTGGATAGACCTGACAAAGCCTACGATCCACGATTCCAAAGAAGTACTGCCCAATCATAGACTTTTCATCAATGATAAGTAGTTTGGCTGACTTCCATCGTGTTTGAATCCGCTTCAGTGCATTAGGCCCAAGTTGCTCAACTCCAGCACGACCATCCTTCACAGGAATGTTCAAGCCAAAGTTAAGAGTCCAACCTTGGATACCAAAGGCAGCCACACCCATAGGAGCCAGTCTGATGACCAGGTCGGTTTCTGAACCAGACGAGAAAAGTTCCCTAAGTGCATGTGTGATTGCCCAAATGAGATAAGTCTTTCCAGTGCCTGCAGTCCCATCTACATTGATACGCAAGGTAGGAAGATCAGCCTTGGGTGATTCCTTTAGTTTCCAAAAGTAGGCCATGACCTGCAAGAAGACTTTCTGCTGAGGGCCCTTGAGTGTGGAGTAGGAGGCAGGAGGCAATTCCTGGACATCGTCATTTGGAGAGTCTTTCACAGCAGCCCCCAACCACTTTGCTGCCTCTTCCACAGCCTCTGCTGATGGAGTGTTTTCATGCCAGTTGTAGATGATATCCATGTCACGCTTGCCCAAATTTGAGATGATTGCTCTACTATTTACTGCCTGCCCAGGTGTCCTTGCAGCCTCATGCATCCACTCCAATTGTGTAACCCCATCATCATCTTCCTCTCCATGAATGGATTCAGAATCAGACTGAGCCTCAGGTTGTTCTGCGACGGATGTTGGCAAAGGATCAATGTGATGGTGTTGTTGTCAATGCATGTATGAGTGTAAGCCTCTGCAAATGACTCAAAGTGTCCAAGGAGTTCCTCCAACTTGCGGAAAGGATGATGTAGCAAGAGACGAGCATAGCAGCACCTCTCATATCTATCAGGCATCTGGAGGGACGAGTGGCCACACATTGACAACATAAGGCAGTCGATTGCGATGACGATAGTTTCCTTTCCACTCCCAACATGTCGCAAACTCCAGCAGTGAGACTGAATTTAAAGCAGGGATTGTTAAAGGACAGTTCAAGTAGTGTTTGAGGATTGAGCGCTTTTCGACAGTGGATGTCTCAAAGTTAATGTGGGCAGTGGTGACTCCAGGAATGATACAAAGACTTTGAAAGAGGCAGGATGAGACTGTCAAAGGACACTCTAAAAGGATATGGCAGGTCACAGTAACAAAAGTGGAAGTGGATAACATCTTCTGAAATGCAACTCCAGCTCGAGTACTGGAATCCAACTTGGAGATGGCATTTCTGAGTATGGTTTTTTAAGAAGTTGAGGAAGTCTCAGCTTTACTGGCATACTTGGAAACATATGCAATCACAGCCTCTTTGTTGATGACAGGTTGCATGTCAATGTTAGCATGCCACCCCAATGTGAAAGCAGGATTGTAGGAGTTCAGAAGTGGATAATTGTGCTTTGTCTGCAGCTCAGGAAAGTCTCGTCCAGGTGCAGCCACAAACTCTGTCTGTGGTCGACACTGATGTGGGAATTCAAAACGACAAAAGAGCTCGCCAGTATCCTTCTTCTTCCTCTGGCAATAACCCGGTGTGCATTGACTATGACATTGAAAACGATTGAGACATTTGGCCAACTCCTTCTTTGTGTCCTGAAGTGTCTTGAACAGCATGGCTGAAGGATGAATGGATGCAGGAGGACAGGTCTTCTCTGGATGCCAAGTAGAGATATACTGATCCCAGAAATCGATAAACAACTGCATCTGCTGGGGATTTGTAGTATCCAAATTGTCCACAGAGGGTGCTTCCTCCATCCACATGAATCCATGCACATGAGAGCTTCCTTGGTGCTGCCACTCATACCGCCACCACCAGTCCTTCACTGTAAATTTGGGCTTAATGAAGTTGTGAAAGAAGACCTCCCATCGCTTCTGAAAACAGTATGCGGCAATGGCTGGATTGTTGTTGAGGTCTTTCAAGCGTATACGGTAGGAGTGTGGACCTTCTGGTTGACCCTGCTCCCAGGATGGCGTATTCTGATGGAGATCAGTCCACTGAATGTCAGCTGATGATGCAGTGAAAAACACTTGTGGTATCCCACATTCGGGAGATCGGATTTGAGCCAACAGTTCATTGCGAGCCTTGGTCCAAAACGAACGAGAACCAGCAAGCTTGCTCATTGATCTAGATACTCTCTGGGCCAGACTATCAACATCTCCACTTTTGAACATCTCTTGGATGTCCTCTACTGTTAGTCCTCGGTCGTCTTTACGAGTGGTCATGTACCAATTTGCTTCTTTCCATGCCTTGTCCCACAGGATTGTGTTGAGTGCCCCATAGCAAAATTGAGGATGACATGTGAACCTGCCTCCTTCAAGTCTAATGAGATGTGATGCCCATTCAGACATTGTAACAGCTGTTGAACAGGTTGCAGTGTAGTTGGCTTGGCCACTGGGAAATCGGAGTGTGGGGAAAGCATTCATCGCAATAGCTGTTTGTGAGTTTTCATTGATAGGAGTTCCATGGACCAAAGGGACCGTCAGAATGACAGGCTCATCACTGTTCAAAGCTGCTGCTTGGAGCTGCTCAATTTCATTTTGCCAAGTGCCAGCAGCAGGTACAAAACCTTGGGAGTAAAGTGGTGTCTCAGGAACATCGCCAGGATTGTCTCCCTGTTATGGTCCCTCCTCAAAAGTTTCATTCATCTCCTGCACATCCACATCATGAAGACAATCATATATGGATCTATCTTCTGGCAACTGGTTAAGAGCATCAAAATCTACGGTACACTCATTTGACTGAAAGGTGGGATGATTGACCATGAGATACTTGAACCACTGCTGAACTGGAGCACGTCGTACACAAAAGTCCTCTGTCAGAGCCAAGTTAAGTGTGCTTGCCTGACCCTTTCGATGCATGATGATCACATCGACCTGCTCAGGCAGGATTGGGACCTTTGCATGAAAGACAGCGGTTTCACGTGGGAAGTTGGAGATATGGCTGGTGTATTTGTACTGTCCACCTTGTACCTGCCAAACCTGGACCAAGGGGCAATCAACATCTCCCCCATCTGAGTAAGCTCTGGTAGATGATTGGGATAGGCTCCAGGAAACATAGCATTAGCAGGCTTGTATTTTGGGGTCCCCCGGCATCGGGCACACACTCCATGAATATTAAGATCCAGATCGAACCCACTCCTCATGACACATGGCACATTGTTCCACAGCAATTGCTAACAGTTTCTTCCGAACTGTATCAAGATTCTGCTGGTCCTGAGCTGACAAAGCAGGCGTATGTTGGGAATCAGGAGGAATATTGGGAGGAGGTTGATTGGGTGGTAACTGTGGTTGATTGTTTATATCTATCTGTGCATTCTGTCAATTTGACTGGACACAATGTTTCTCCCTGCAGCAAGTACAGGTCGCTCCAGGCCCAAACTCCTCTTCCTTCACCCAATGTTTACTATAAGTACATCACAATTTTCCAGAATGATCACAGTCTGTATAACGACCCTTCTTCAGAGGCTTGTCTGTACCAGCCCTCATTTGGCACCCATTACATATATTGCCTAAGGGCTGATCATTTCCAAAGTGAGCAGTTAAGACCCAATGTTTACGTTCAGGACACCACATCTGGCCCAAATGATCAGCATCGGTATGCTGAGGAGGGAGCACTGTTGGTAGGCAGCGAGGAGAAGGTACACAAGCTCTACCAACAGAACGTGCAGGAGAATGATGGAAAGGCATGGAAAACATTCCAAAGACATCCTCATCACCACCAGCAGAAGGCTGATGATCTGGGAACAGACGTCGGGCCACTGGAAGTTCCTGCGGTGTCTCTAGGCTCAGATCATCCATATCGTCTAACAGCATCTGCATCATAGGAGAATGAGATGAAGGATAATGCTGACAATGACGTGGACGTGAAGGAGTTGAAGGGATATCTGAATTCAAGGTTAGCTTATGTAAATACAAACAAATAGTCTGAGAAACTTATGGTCTGGAGGTTGGTCGAATATTGAGCCAGAAGATGCATGTTGGACATAAGCAGGAGGGGGAGATGCATGAGCAACAATATGTGGCTGCTTGACATTGCTTTCACGTGTAGCAGGTGTACGTGTGCAATCTAAGTGACGTGTACCATTGTTCCGAAATGGGATAGATGGAGCAGGAGTATTTGCATGAGTAGGTAGTGTTTGGAAAGCATGAGAAGAAGGTGTGAATGGAGCTGACGGTAAATTAAAACCCATTCAATCAGACAGCTTTAGATATAAGAAACTTACCACCACCATGAGGGGTAGCAGGGAAGGGAACACCCTCAATTATCTGAGTCAGTGTTTGTGGATCATAGCCTCCTGGAGTAAGCTGCAGACGGGATGGACCAGTGATTGCAGATTCATCAAAGTTCCAATCCATTCTTGAAGATCTTGCAGACAAAACGCAGAAACAGCAACGAGACACAAAAAAAACGTCCTAGAAATGTCCTCTACTGTTAATGCACAAAGTTGTATTGAGGAAATCAGCACAAGACAGCACTCAGTTAAGGAGCTACAACACAGACAAAAAGTGAATGTGAGGGGGAGGCAACTATATCCCAAGAGTAGACTCTATAGAATATCATGCCAGCCCAATCTCCCTGAACACCACTTCTTGAGAGAGGTCACTAGTCAAAAAGATCACCAAACAGAGTACACAAAGGGTTCTCAGGGCAGGAGCATGACTTCACAAGAAATAGCCTTGTTCTACTCAAATAACAGAGCACACTAAAGCAACGGAAAACAAAAAAAGTGGAAAAAACAAAGCAAGAGGGAGTGGAGGACTCTTGAGGGACAGGGCTCATAGAAATGTCAGACAACAGAAAGTATAGTAAAAGTCAATACACACACCCAAAAGCCTTAATGAACCCTTCAAAACACCAATTACTTCAGAGGACTTGAAAACCCAGACTGTAATCACCATTAAAAAACCTCCTGTTGTCGGAATGTATTAACAGAAGACATACCATTATATATATATATGGATGTGTACGGGGCAATAGAGTAGGACGAAACAAAAAAAAAAACCATGTTTGTATCTATTGTACAAAGGTATCTACTGCCACGTCATCATCATGTTGCCTGACTCATACCACAAGCCAAAACAGGGCTGTGGCTATACACCCAACAAGTGGCTGTGCAACTACTTTTTGGGCCCCATACCAATTACTGTCATTCACGCCATTTCTAGCAGGGAAGGGCAGCAGGCTAGTGACCACCCTGATCTCTCAGGCCTATCTCACTAGAGTCTTGCAGTTAAACTCGATTTTTGACCATGCAAAGAAGGAAATAAAACCAATGTCATCCAAGTCTCATAAATCTCGGCACCTGCATCGCCTCTTTTTGGAAGCACCACTGTTCTGCAACTTCTCATTGCCGCCCGGCCGAAAAATGACGATATGTTATAACTGTCTGTAATTGTTGCAGCCAGATTATGACTGGATTATAACTAGGTTATAACCTGGTTACAAAGGTTTTTAACCAAGTTATAACAGTTCATGTTCTGTTATAACCCTCAGAATCTGGTTATAACATAGTGTCATTTTGTGTGATAAGTTGTTGCTTGGGTTTGTTTGATTATTTCTCACAATATGATCCATTTCTTTTCTCACTAATTGCTTTGTATTAGGAGTAAGCCTATTGAGGAGAATTAGTTAGGATTTCTGATTGATTTATGTCAACGTATTCAGAAAGATTTGTTTTTTATGCTCCTCCTTGTAACTCTGTTTGAAAAGAACCTCGCTGTGGCTCTTAATACTTTGGGATACATCCAGACACAGCGTCAGGTATCCCTTAATGGTGACAGTGATGACCAGAACAAAATGCACAACAAAGGTACATCTCATAAAGATTCCTTCGCCGGATTGAATAGCGTACTAAATATATATGATTAGGGCAAGACAGCGGTGATTTCATTTCGTCAGAGGAAGAAGCAGAGGAAGAAATAGACCAGCTAGAAACATCGGACTTGGATGACAATGCCACTACTCTGCCTGATAAAAGATCAAAAACAATGTCAAAGACAGGCAAGACAATTCCCCAGAAAAAGAAGCAGGGGGGCAGGTAAAAGAGCAGAAAGTGTTGAAGGAGAAACCAGTTGATTCCAAATTGAAGAGTGCGTTGTCCCAGAAAAAAATCGCAACTTGTTCTGAATTCAATAGGAATTATTTTGGTTATTCCAAGCCCAGTGGATGGCCTCAGCAACAAGAAACTATTTGATGATGCTAACACCGTTGATTTTGAGACGGTTCTTGCAACAATCCATGGCTCTCTTGACAAGATCCTTCCAAGCCTCAGCTACAAGCTTGAGAGTGCACCTGCTAAGTCTAGTGCCAGCTGATTAGCAAGTGAGGACAACTGGCAAATCTGTATTGATGAAGTGCTGGCAGTGCAGTTGAAGAAAATAACCAATGTGAAAGTAGATGTATTGGTGGATGAAGTGGTGTGTATTCTTGGTTTTCGAAGGCTTTATGGTCCTAACCAGCTTGACTAGTACATGAGTGCGCTGAAGAAGAAGCAGAAGGGGAAGAGTAGGAATGGGGGCAATGGCAAAGGGAAAGGAAAGAAGGCCGCTGCTGTCAAACCCATCAATCTTGATGGAAGCGACTCTGACAAGAAGAGTGATGTTATTACTGAAGATATGGAAAATGGGAATGGAAGCGGTATAATGGACTCGGAGAAGAAGCATCTTGACAGGCTTACAGGCTGTTACTCTTCCTGCAGTGCTTGTGGCCCCGACGTTGCCTTTAAGGTCAACAAGAGGAGCCAACATGTGCCATTGACCATAAGCCAGCTTCAGTCCTGGGCAACAGTGTTGGTGCATACTCAATTACTCCTCATTCACATGTATGTAAATACCTACTGACATGAGGCTATGTACAGAATCTCAAACAACAAGGAGTCACGCTTGACATCCCCCCGAAAGCGACAATTTTTCTGACTTCCACTATTCCATATCACAAACTCCAGCTCATAAGGCCACTACTACTCCTGCCCCTTCACCCGTTGTTGGTAACCCATATTCTGCCGAGCTTGGAGGGTTTCTGAGCGCTTTTGCAGCAGCTCAATTTATGACAGCTGGCCATAGAGTCCCAACCTTTCCAACTTTTGGCGCTCAACCCGCATATCCATCATCACCCGAGATCCCTTTCAGCGACCCTTACAATGAGACCGAGTCAAACCCATATCCTGCTATAGATGACTTTCTCTTGGCACTTGCCCAGAAAGAACCACGTCGAGGTCTTCTTCAATATATACAGAAATTTGAGGATGCCGTGGAATGACGGATGGTAACACTGAGTTTGTTTTGACTGAGGTGGAAAAGAAGGTCAATTCGGTCAACCGGGGCTTGAAAAAAATGTGAACAAAGAAGCGGAAGAGAAATGATGGATGGGATTGAATAGCTACTACTCTGAATTGTCTATACATAGCCTGAATGATGGAACCAACCTTGACAAGCATCAGGAATGACATGATCAAAAACATTGTATAAAAAGAGGAATGGTTCCACCACGTCACCGAGCTCAATAACATCTCTAAACTCCTGGCCATGATGTCGGATCCATCCCTTGGCAAACACAAAGCATTCCTCAATAGGATTGAGGTCAGGGGAGTATGGTGGTAGATATACAAGCTTGACTCCCCTTTTTAAGAAAGTGAGCAATATAAATATGAAAAAGACTGATTTGGAATACACACTGTTCTGCACATTGTTCTTCAACACCAGGGACATGATGGATATGGCAATTGTCCAGGACCAGGACACTTTTGGGGGCTTGAAATGGATTCATAACACGGAGGACACCATCTAACCACACAAGAAACTAGTCACCATTGTAACCTCCGACCTTGATATGGTTGTAAATGATCCATCAATTGCCAATGCTGGCAGTACTGAGTAGCTAAACAATTTTAGGAAGATGTATTACAAGAAACTGAAAGCATACTGAGTACCATGAACAAATCTTGTCCTTTTTCTTGCCCTTAACCCTCTCATAATCTGACCGTGTGTCCTATATGTGGTCAGAATGTTGACAGCTGACTTATCTCCAAAGACAAGATACTCTGGTGGAACTTGTTCAATCTCCTGGAAATAGATCAATCGTCATGACCTTTGTTGCTCAGCTGCTATCCAGGTTAGCTAAAATTTATATAAGTCATCTATACAAGCAAAAAAAAAAATGGGAAGACACACTTTTTTCGATGAGTACCCAAGTCGTTTGAGAGAACGATGAATTGTCACGATGGATACATCAACACCATGTTGAGTATATAATTCCAGCTGTATTTCATCAAGATAAATGTCAGGATTCCAACTGATGATGGCAATCAGAAACTAGGATATGAATATGAGTCAGTAGTAGAAACCCATCACAGAAAAGGCAACGTACTTTCGTGTTTTGGTCAGATAGAATGTATGGCTGCCCTTTCCCCTTTCTCTCTCTACAAACCTCACCAATGAGATTCCATGTTTGTATAACCCGCTGTACAACCTGTAATGGCATATCCAGGTCAATAGCAATCTCTGTCATGTTCTTTGAGAGTGTGTAATGCTGATATATTACACAGTGTTTGAGGTCATGGGAAAAATGTCATTGTATTGGGATAACAGGGCGCATGTGAGCCATTCTTGTAACGGAGATATAGGGATGCTAGTTGCGTGGAATGGAATTGTGAAAAAAGAACAACTGTTCACTGTGGACAGTGACAGTAAGAGTCAACTTTTGCTGATCACATGTACTCAATGAAAGCCATACTGTAAAGATAAATCTCGCCAAAAAAAAAAATTACATGTGCATCTAGCTATGGCCTAGTAAAATACATATCTACAATATCTAAGAAACTGTTAAGAATTGAGTGAGTACAAGCCTGCAGAAGATTGGCTCTGGAAGATACACAAAAATCCACACACGCGTGAAAATTTTGACTCACGCCTTATGTACCAATAATAGCTGTAATCTCCAAAAGGTTTGGCCCTCACTGCTTGCAGCCATACCCCCCCAGTGATTTCAAAGATAAGAGTACTACACATCTAAAGAAGAACGTGACTTGTCGCCATTAGAGAACTAGGGAAGTGCCAACCATGTTGGCTGTGACCCTTGCTTGCGCCAAATCTGATGTGAAGTGCAGAATACTCATGGATTTCCACCGCTGTTGTTTCATGCGGTGTTCTAGTGTACTAACTTTTATTAAATGGTCTCCACACAAATCCTGTTCGAACCATATCTATCCCAGAACAAATCACTGTGCATGAATTCTCTTTCTAGGGCCCGTAATGATCTCCTCGTAATCACTTACGACTAGCTACAGATCACTCACATCATTCCAATTACTCTTGTTGCTCCTTACCACCAATATCTTACAAGTTTCATACTATTTGATATCTAGTCTAGAGTACTATAAGTAACCCTCCATAATTACTACATATTTTAGTTGAATCAACTCTATTCTTCTTCTCAACTCTCACTATCGCCTCCTTTTGGAAGTCATCAACTTAAGAGACTTTCGAACCCTTACAGTGTGATTCAACTAACAAACTCTCCATAGGCTTGGATTCAAGAGCTTCTTTTCTTCTCTCCTCCCTTTTTCTCATACCCTGCTCAACCCAGTGCCCTCAATGTCTTCTGGCAACCCCAACTGGGCTACGGAGCTCAACAATCTGTTTGACCCCTCTACTATGATTGCTACATTGACAGTTCAAGATGTCAACATTATCCAATCAACCCTCGATTGTTTAGACTGTCAACAATCGGAAACCAACACTGCCTTGAATTCAACTGCAGGTATGTTATCAAATATTCAAACTCAATTGCAGAACACAGCTTCCGCTTCTGCGCCACCTCCTCCTGTCCCACCTGTCATCCCTTCTGAACCTGCAACCTTTGTTTCAACAGAACCACCATTATTCACAGCTCCCTCAACATTCAAGGGCAAGGCTTCAGAAATTGAAGAGTTTATTCAAGCTGTTGAGGATGCTGTCGACCTCAGACTCACATCCCTGCACACGGATGGACAGAAGTGTCTGTACATGTCGACTCTTTTAGGAGATGGGGCTCCAAAACAATGGTATTGTTCAATCAGACTCAACAAGTCCTCTTTACTCGGTTCTTTTACTGAATTTGTAGGGTGTTTCCAAAAACACTTTGGGGATTCGAATTTAGCTTAAACTGCCAACCTCAAACTCAGTAAACTAACTCAGACAGATTCCGCTGCTGCTTACGCCTCTCGCTTTTTGGAATTACTTGTTCATGTTAACTGGACTGACGAAACTAAGATTGACAATTTTTACCGGAACTTGAAACCTTCAGTGAAGGATCTTATTAGTAACACTAAGTGGGAATCTTGTCCCAAAACATTTTTAGATTATGCTGTGTTTGCAATCGACTGTGACAATCGAGTTCATAAACAAGAGCTTGAACCCAAAGATGAGTCTTCAAAAAAATCAACCAACAACAACACTTTGAGTTCTTCGAAGTCAGGTAAGTCTTCAAACCATTCAAACTCTTCCACTTCCTCTCCTTCCACAAACTCCTCTTCAGAGTCCACACTTCCACCTGGTGAGCCGATGCAAATCGATGCCACCATCTCTAAACCTCGTGGTAAACTTACCGAGGCTGAGTGGAAACATTGCATTGACAATGATCTTGGCTTGTACTGTGGCAAGTGCAGGAAAACCACTGATACTTGTCCTAACCACCCTCCTCATGTCATAAAATGCGTGGAGGAAAAGAAAGATGCAGCTTAACTGGTCACTCTTCTAGTACTCCAGGGTTACCAGTAGGTGAAGGAGGAGTACACCTCTCGTCTATTTTTAATGTTCCAGAACCTAGGTTCAAAAGAACCGTGGATGGCTCATGGCATCCAATTTCTTCTCATTCTCCTACTTATATTTTCTCATCTTCTGACTTTTCTTCAAATCATTTTGTCATTTCAATAACTCTGTCTTTTCCTGATCGAAGTCCTATTCGGACTCACGCGCTTGTTGATTGTGGTGCCGCCACATCATGCATTTCTGATGCCTTTGCCACTCGGCATTCCCTTTCTTGTTGTGTCTTAGACATTCCCATTCTTGTCATGGCAGTTGATAACCGGCCTATTGCTTCTGGACTTATCACCCAGGAAGTTTTGACTCAAATTAAAGTTGGATTGCATTTTGAGACTATTCCTCTATCTGTGGTTTCTGTTTCCTTCCCTGTCATTCTTGGTTTGGATTGGCTCCAGCGCCATAACCCAGACATTGATTGGCAAAATAACTCTCTCTCTCTTTGTTGTTGTGGTCTCTCTCCTCTCTCTCCATCGACAGTCTTTGCCAAAGGCTTTTCGCAGAACCAGTCACTCAGTACCACTAAAGTTGGTTTAGGCTTTGGTCTAATCTTGACTTCTCCTTTTTCATTTTCTCCCACTCGTCTTCAATTCCCTCTTATGTCTGATTCGATTCCTGATGATTTACCTAATTCAGATGTCCATCCAGTGGTTGCATCAGAAAATGATGCACTCCCAATTTGACATTCATTTCTTGCCGCTTTTATTCACTGTAATGGCTATCTTAATTCATGCTCGGATAAATTTGTTTGTAATTCTGAACCTTCTTTTGAAACTCTTGACACCCCAAATGTTAAGGTTTTGAACTCACAACACTTCTTTAAACAAGCCAAAGGCTGTCAAGTTGCATATTTGCGCTTTTATGATACCTCTTCACCTTATTACATCAATTCACTTTCCGCAACTCCCTATTCAGACTTCCCCAATCCCAAACTACCACCCACCACTCCTCCAATCTCTCATAACCCTCTTGCTGATCCTGATGAGGATCTTACCCCTTTCGTTCCCCTTCACTATCGCCAATTCATGGATTCTGTGTTCAAGATCTCTGACTTCGATAGACTCCCACCTCATTGTCCTTACAATGTGGACATTGAGTTAGAAGATGGAAAGACTCCTCCATTTTCCCGGATGTATCAGCTCTCAGAACAGGAAAGGCAGGCGACTGCCGAGTACGTTCACAACAATTTACAGCGTGGTCACATCTGTGCCTCCTCTTCTTCCGCTGGTGCGCCTGTCCTATTCATTCAAAAAAAGACTGGTGAGATTTGTTTGTGCGTCAATTACTGAGGCCTTAACAATATCACTCGAAAGAACCACTTCCCTCTCCCTTTGGTCAAGGATTGGGTAGACCATGTAAATGACTGTTCTATCTTCTCCATTATTGACTTGAAGTCTGCATATGTCCACCTTCAAATCTGTGAAGGTGATGAGTGGAAGACCGCGTTTCACACTCATTTAGGTCTCTTCAAACATCTTGTCGTTCCCTATGGTCTTACAAATGCCCCAGCTGCTTGGCAAGCGTTTATTCAGGACATCTTGTCTGACCTACTGGACGTTGTATGTGTCGTCTACGTCGATGACATTCTTGTCTTCTCCCGTTCCCCCGAGGAACATTGTGTTCATGTTGGTATGGTTTTAGACTGCCTACGTGATGCTTCTCTTTATGCAAATCCTTGCAAATGCAAGTTTGATAAATCTGAGGTTGAATTTTTGGGTTTCATGATTAGTGCTGAAGGCATAAAAATGAACCCAAAGAAACTCTCTACTATCCTTGATTGGCCTGGACCACAGACCCTTAAAGACCTTCAATCTTTCCTGGGTTTTGCTAATTTTTATCGTCCATTTATTCACAATTATTCACACATTGCTTAACCCCTCACTTCTAGTGTTCACCAAGTCCGGTTCAGTCCAGTTCAGGCGAAATTTTTCTGAACCTTGAACTGAACTTTTGGTCCGGTTCGGCAAATCCTTGAACTTTGAACTGGACCTCGGGTTCAGTGAACTTTGGTCCGGTCCAAGTTCAAAAAGCGTTTGAACGCATTCGGACCACTTTTTCGTCCGAAATGCCCGACACATGATTTTTTTTGCACCAAGAGGCACTGTATGTACAGCTACATCTTAGTACAATACAGAACTACCATTAATATGATTAGAATCACGCTTCATTGTCAAGCTCTGACTGACCCTCCTCTGCCTCATCTTCTGCAAAGTATCCTTTGAGTGATTTCATCATTTCATTAACATGTTCAGTGGCCTGTTTATCAGCGGAGATATGGCCGTTACAGTAAGCAGCCTTGAGCATTTGTAAACTAGAAAACATGACTGGCTTCAACCGGTTGCGACGTTTATCATCAGTAAGTCCGGCACTCGAGAATGCTCTTTCTGAGGGTGTTGCGGATCCTTGAATTGCAAGATAGTCACGAGCCATACGAGCAAGTGTTGGATAAATTTCTTGATGCCGCTATCAATGTGAGTTATGAGTGAGCCTTAAAACTAATAATACGAAAATCAGAAGTATCTTACACCCCACCATCTCACAATATCTAGCTCAGTATCATCTGTGGAATTAGGCTCAAGTGAACTTCCAAGATAACGCTGAAGCTCTGCCCGTGGATCAGAATTGACAACTGCATCAGTGTGGACTCTGCTTTGGATAGATGCCATCATCCAACCACGTCCAAAATCATTATGATTATGTGCTATAATTGTCAAGAACAGCTTAGCTGAGGTCAAGGGAGCCTCTCAGGCCACCACACAGGGTCAGAAACAGAGAAAGCAGCATAGATAAAGGTGAGTAAGCCAGAGATGTGCCTGTGTCTACATAGTACTGAGACAAGCTGAGCAGTATGGATCTGAGGGACAAAGTGGACAGATTAGGGAACTATCTACGAGGCTACAAAGTATATATCTAAAGGAAGGACAATGGTACATCAGGAAGCAATGATGGAACAGCCATAGAATGATAATCATGTAACTAAGAGATGTCAAGATACAGGACAACAGTGATCAATCAGAGAATGATACATCAATGGTATGGAAGCTAATGATCTGGAACCAAGGCAATGGAACTGATGGTAAATGGAAGAAGGCACAGGGGCAGTTCGTGACAATAATTGTAATCAGAGAACATGGATACTCGAAGAATATTTTGAATACTTACTACTAATTGACTTGGTTTCAATATATGTCTCTTGATTTTTCTGAGGTGGAAAATAGTATCGGTCAAACTAAAATACATTGAGCAAATTAATTTGGCTATCAATCTCAGATCTGGATATTTAAACTCACCTCTTTTTCGAGTGCAGCCATTCCAATTTCAACCCAGCTTGAGTGCCATCTCTCAGACACATAAGCAAGCTTGATGGTTGGATCAAGCACTGTTTCAGATGTCAGATATGTAGAGATTTGTACACACTCTGACAGTTCAACATACCTAATGTAATAAAGTAGGCAGGGCTGTCATCTACTTTGTTGTACCACTTATCAATATTATCAATCCCTTTCAGCAAAGCAGACTTCACAGGTGCAAAGTGTGAATTTTCTGACATAGCCACCCACATAGATCGCATATACTCTAGTGTAGGGATGGTTTTAGAGAGTGTTGGATGGCGTGCACTGGAGAAGGATTGTGTAGCACTAGCAGGCAACTAAAAAAAATGAGTCAAAAATCATGAGTACCTATTCATAGCATAGTACGCGCAGATAGCACCTCATGCACAACTTTCAAATGCTCCCAATCCACACGATGAAGACGATAATCGAGGTAATATTTTTTTAGCAGCTTTGGAACCCTATCATCATCATCGGCAGTCTGTACAAAAAGGTTAATTGCCTGTAAAATAATATTAGAAATGAGAGATTGACTATAATAGATTTAACAAACCTTTTCGAGAGCAATGATTCTATCAAGAGCTGCATGCAAAGAAGCCCAACGAGTTCTTACCCAGAGCTTAAGCTCTTGTGGCTGATTTTCAGTCTGAATACAACACTCCTTGAAAAAGGCTCGTGCTTGGGGTGACTTCCGGATCTGATTATAAGTAGCATGAATGGACAGAACTTTGAATTTTTAAATTGAAAGAAAATCAAACCTGGTTAACCAGAGCAAGAACCTTTCCAACTGCATCACCAGCCGTATAATTGTCGGTGTCAGTCTCATCCTCTTCACCTCCATGAGAATCTTCCCCAAGTCCTTGGCTAAAGATTTCCACTAGACCAGGATTTGAATTCTGGAACATGTCAGGAACAATACCCTCATCTTCAACAAGACCTCTTATTTTTCGAAGTACAGCAGTCTTAGACATGGGTGAGATGGCCTTGATAAATGATCCTGATCCCAAATGCACAACATGCTCCATACATCTGAGACAGGTTCAACAATATATATATAAACAGAAGATACTCGAAGCAAACCTTGGACGATGGGAAACTGGATCCCAGAAATCCTTGCTATCTGGATCAATCGGATTCCCTGCAAGATCAACATTGATCTCCAAACCAATATTTGTCAGAGTTGTATCATTATTAGATGCATTGTCGGCTGTTAGCCAACCTAACTAAAGATTGAATCCAAGTCAGGAAATAATCAAGCAAACTGTCAACTTTAACTTACTTTCTCGTGGTTGATGTCATATTTTTTGAATGTTTGCAACAACACCGCAGCTTGATTTGCTCCAGAGTGATGTCCTGAGAATGGAACAAAGGCAAGTTGCTCACACTTCAACGTCCACTCTGTAGGATGATTTTCCGGTGCCCAGATGTAGTGTCCTGTGATAGACATGTAGGGATCACATGGATCAGATGTCCAGAGATCAAACGTAAATGAAACCTTGCTGGGTACACTCTGTGAAGAATTTTAACAGCACAGTATGACAAGTGAGTGAGAAATGTATGTACCTCGATCTGATTTTTGATTAGTTGGGTTACTCCATCTGCGTGTTTCAAAATTTCTCTTTGGAGACTTGTTTGGCTGATCAAATCTTTGTCCCTCAGAGATGGCCGGCAGAATTGGAGTAAGCTTCGAAAAGCCGGTCGTGATACCAGATACATTGCCTAAGGTTTATCATAAGTATACTTGAAATGAGCATAGACAAATTTTTTCTACCTTATTCTCGACAACAATCAAAGCAATAATATGATCCAATAGTCCAGCCAATGTGAATTTGATGGTAGGCTGTTTTACGACCACTGTGTCAAGGTTTGTTTGTCTACACGCATTTTTAGTTATTGATCAGATAACAACAATGTGACTCACCGAGAAAGCTCCCCCAAAGAAGATGGAACTGCCGCTGCATTCATCTCAATATTTTTTCTCTCGCATTCTTCCTTGTAAATAGCAAAATGATCCATGTTTCTACATCGGGTTATTTGAACATATGAAAGTCAGAAACGATGCAATAAAACCCACCGTGCAATGTGTTTGCATAAACTAGTGACACTGCCAGTAAGAAAATAGTTTTTGACAGGTAAGCCTTTCCGCCTGCAAAAAAAAAAGAATAGAAAGCTATCAAATCTTCATAAATTAACTTACTTGCACACTCCGCAGACATGGCCGGGCTGTTTGGTACCAGTGTCAGGATGCACAATCTCGGAGATTTTCTCAAAGATGACTGAAATATCTTGTGTGCGGTTGGATCTTGGTATCTTCGTGATAGCCTTCAGAAGTAATTTGATTACACATATGTGGTAGAGATTTCAGAGGTACTCAAATCATGCACTTCAATAGCTTTCATCCGCTCATATTCAATGATCTGCACCTCATCTTCCTTGTTCTCTTCTTCACTATCCTCTTTGTCCTCTTCCAAAACGTCGGTTTCCGTACCAGAGATGCCTTGGTTGATGCTTGCTATGTCAGACTCCAAAACAGTTGCTGAGATCTTGCGCTAAACAACACGCCGGGGGGGTCCAGGTTCCGGAGAGACTTCAAGTTTCCGTTTATTTTTGCGATTTTCGGAAATATTCTCGAGCACCTTTATGGTAGGTCGACGAGTACGGCTCGACTTGCGTTGACTGGATGCAGGATTTTTTCTTTGCCTAGAAGAATATCGTATGCATTTTTGGGAGGTGCAGGGCAAGAAGCAACGGATGATCCTGATGGATCCCAAGTTGATGGTGGTACAACAGAGGGGCCAGCATCGAAAACCCAAGTAATCTGAGAGGCATCAAGAAGTTTTCCGTCTGCACCAACAGCACAGTTGTCATTTGACATAGAGGTGAGGATGAAAGATGCAAAAAATTCACCAACCTTTTATAGGCTTTGTCAAAGCAAGATCCGGATTTTTTCGGGTGTAAAATAGTCAAGCTGAGAATGTCCTGTGTGCAAAAAGAGACTAAAATCTGCAGGGGTGAGCAATAGCCAGAAAAAAAAAACGATTTCTGACTAGGATCATTGTCAGGTGCAGAGGGATTAAATAGTACCAGAGTAAGCAAAAGTCGGAACAGGCTTGAAGGAGAAGAAACTCAAACTCCACAAATCAGGGAGCATAGGATGTGTGTGTCGAGCCCTTGAAAAAACGGAGCTAGAAAAAAGCTGTCCTGTTTTTTCTATATACCTAGATACATTCTTCCACATGCAACACTACGTACCAAGAGGTGTCAATTAATAGTATGCTCTGAGCCTGAACTTATGAGTACAAAAATGGGAACTCGAAGCAAAAAGATGGAGATATCATAGTCCCTAAAAACCACCAATAGATTCTAGTACTGTGAACATGCGATGATAGGTTGTCCCAATGTTATTAAGTAAACTATTTTAATAAGCGGAGGCTGTGAGATTAGTTGCGTTCGAACACGTCCAAACGTGTTCGAACGCGTTCATGCCTATTGTTGATTTCATGAACTCTGGACCGGACCAAAAGTTCAGTCCAAAGATTTTTTGAACTTTGAACTGGATTTCACGTCCAGTCCAGAAATGTTTGGTCCGAACCAAAGTCCAGGACCGAACTTGGTGAACACTACTCACTTCCCTGACTCGTAAATCCACTTCTTTCACTTCGGATACCTCTGCTCACTCCACTTTTTCTTCTCTTAAAACCTCGTTTTCTTCTGCTACTGTTTCATCTCATTTCAATCCTCATCTCCCCATCACTGTTTCTACCAATGCTTCAGACTTTGCCATTTCCGGTGTGATTGAACAACCAGATGCTAGTGGGGACTTACACCCTGTCGCATTTTTCTCTTGGAAATTTTCTCCTGCTGAGATTAACTATGACATTCATGAGAAAGAGTTACTCGCTGTCATTGAATCCTTCAAAGAGTTTCGTCATTGGTTATCTGGTTCTCCCCATCCAATTCAGGTTATTTGTGACCACCAGAACCTTGAACATTTCATGCATTCTCAACTCCTCAATTGGAGACAGGCTCGATGGGCCATGTTTCTTTCCAAATTCAATTTTCACCTTCATTGGGCTCCCGGTTCTGAAAGTGTAGCTGATGCTGCTTCCCGATGAGCCGACTTCGTGCCTCAGAAGGAGAATGATATTATACTTTTCCAATCCCGTACTATTCTCTCACCTTACAATACCTCATTACTTTTTGATCCTTCGAAAACCCCTTCACATACTGTTTCTTCTCTTTCCACCATTTCCCTTGATAATTCCCATCTATTTGATCAATTCCTGACTGCATACAAGGAGGATACTGAGTGGAGAACTGCTATTGCTAGTGGAGATTTTTCAACTTCATAATGACCTCATTTTTCACAACAATCGTCTTTACGTGCCCGCATCACTTCAAACCACTATTATACATTTCAGACATGACTCTGTCGTTTCTGGCCACCCTGGTCGCACTCGCACCCTGAAACTTGTTTCTCGTGGCTATTCATGGCCTGGAATTTCTACTTTTGTGCATTGGTATGTTAGCACTCGCGACACTTGTTCCAGAATCAAAACCCCTCAACACAAATCCTACGGTTTACTCCAACCACTATCCATTCCGAAACGTCCCTGGCAGGCAATTATGATGGATTTCATTGTGAAGCTACCAAACTCCCATGGCTATGATGGCTATGACTCTATACTTGTAGTTCGTGATCGACTCACTCACGCTGCTCATTTTATTCCTTGTCGGGAATCGATGACTGCTTCCAAACTTGCTTGATTATTCCTTGATCGCATTTTTCGTTTACATAGATTGCCTCAGTCAATAGTTTCAGATCGGGGTTCTCTTTTCGTGTCCAAATTCTGGAAGGCGCTTCTCGAACATCTCTCGGTTGAGGGTAAAACCTCTACTGCTTACCATGCACAGACTGACAGTCTCACTGAACGTACCAATCGAACACTTGAGACTTACCTTCGGGCTTACGTATCTTATCAACAAGATGATTGGGTCGATTATCTCCCTTTAGCTGAGTTTGCACTCAATAATCACAAAAACTCCTCCACCAAAGAAACTCCTTTCTTTGCGAATCTCGGTTTCCATCCTACTTTTGAACCTTCACTTACTTCCCTTTCCACTGTACCTGCTGCCGATGATCTTACCAAACGTCTGGCCCATATCCATTCCGAATTAAAGGCCGAACTCGAGCATGCGCAGTCAATTCAATCAAAATACTATGACCAACGCCACATTTCCCATCCCAAGTATGTCCCTGGACAATTGGTTTGGTTACTATGCCGCAACATTCAAATGACTAGGCTTTCAGACAAATTAGATCATTGCCGCCTCGGTCCTTCTACTATACATTCCGCTGTACACAACCGTGCATACTTGTTGAATCTTCCTTCTTATCTTTCTCGACTTTATCCTGTTTTTCATGTTTCTTTACTCGAACCTTACAATGATCCCTCTGAATTCCAACCCCATGCTGATCCTATTCCCTTTTCTATTCCTGATGACTCTCCAATCATCTCTCGTATCCTTGATTCTCGAAAAATCGGTCACCGCTATGAATACCTCATACATTGGAAAGACACTTCTACCGACGAGGATTCCTGGATTTCTCTTTATGATGTTCCCAATACCTACAATTCTCTCATTAAATGCTTCCACCATACTCATCCCCGTGCACCTCGTTCTCATGAACTTGATATTTCTAAACATTATGATATCAATACTTTATTCAATTCCTCATCTCATGACCAACATATTTTTGATTTCACTTCACGCCCACCTTCTCCCATACAAAAAATCATTGATCCACGTTTAACTTACACTCCACCCATTCATACTGTCACTCATTCTGGTCGTACCATTCATGCCCCAACTCGTTATGATCCTCCCATTCACTAATTACTTACAATAAATTTTTCAAACTCTCTTTTGAGGGGAGGTAGTGTAATGATCTCCTTGTAATCACTTATGACTAGCTACAGATCACTCACATTATTCCAATTACTCTCGTCGCTACTTACTGCCAATATCTTACAAGTTTCATGTTATTTGATATCTAGTCTAGAGTACTATAAGTAACCCTCCGTAATTACTATTACATACTTTAATCGAATCAACTCTATTCTTCTTCTCAACTCTCACTATTGCCTCCTTTTGGAAGTCATCAACTTAAGGGACTTTCGAACCCTTACAGGGCCACGTTCATCATCTATCCCCTCCTCACCACTGAACCCCTTCAAGGTCTTAGTGATGGCAAACATAGAACGCATCAGGTTCCGGGGAGCAATGACTTTTGCAGACACAATACCTGCACAAAAATTGTCGATCATTTTATTCTGGGCATCTACTTCATGGCACAGAGTAAAACTGATTGCAACAAGACTCCCGCCAATATTGGACAAGTAGCCTTCAGGTGCAATTGAAAGTCCTTTTACATTGAACACTGGAAAAGGAACAACCTCATGCAAGTGAGAAAAATGTAGTTAGAACCTGTAAAACATAAAACCAATTGAAGTGTACGTCTGTAGGCCGAAGAGAGCAAAGCACAACGTGCAAAAAGCGGCGACTATATACCCGAAGAAGAAAACCGACGAAACTGCAAAAGAAAGAATCCAAACTGTCTTAACAGTCCCTAGACACGACAAGCGTGCCGGCTGTGGTGAGAGAAGTTTGAAGGTCGCAATCTAAAATGGGAGCCTCTGGATGCCGACACAGGCCGACATGGAGCAATCGGGGGTACGCAGGATGGCAGAGATAGGAGTTGGACGCAGTCGCGAGCTGCCGTTGGACGTTATCGACTGTGAAAACGAGAGTGCGAGCCTTAGGGAAGAATCAGGTTCGAGAAAGGATTAATCAAACGGGAAGTAAAGCACAGCAGAATCGGACCCCACTAGAGTATAGAGGTTTGACCGTGAGTGACGGAAAAAACAAAAGGAATGACCTCACGGAGGACTGAAGACATACAAAGAGAAACTAGCATACTGACGACTGAAGAAGAGTAGCGGCGAACGTACCGGGGAAATGGAAACGTATTTGATCTTATTTGGAACAGAAGGTGTTGCAAGCTTCGGCATTATTTACTTGGGCGTATGAGCACGTGAATAATACCTAGAAATTTCCGGCACGTTCGGGAACACCTTACGGCCTCGAGGTAATACTAGTAGCTATGGCCCAAAGCGTAAACTTATGATATATAGGCGGCAATTGTCTAGAGATTCATAGATGGATCCATACACAGCAGCAACCAGAGAGGACGAGCGACATGCCACAGCCATACGTTACACTCAATATTGCCCAGGTGTCAAACCATTTCCGGTTCTCTGTCTAAATCGTACAGCTTTGCCACATTTTAGAATACACAGGAAACTAGATCGGAGATATCGCCAGCAGGAATTCGTTGGAAAAGAGGCAAAAGGTGAGCCAGACACAGCCATAACTGTTAGAAACTCGTCATGAAGGGAAGATGGCAGTATTAGACGGTATATCTGCTTACTTCGTACCAGCGAAATGATTTGCGATCTTGTTCCTCCGAATAATCAGAGGCAAATTTGACCGAGGTAATGGTACATAAAAGCGAGAAAATGGCGGAAACAAACAGAGGCGGTCCCCATAACTTGATGAGTCCAAAGGTGAATCCAGACATGGCGAGAATCAGCGACCAGCGAGCTACGGCTTGGGAGAAAATGAGAGGAATCGTCCTGCGGCCCAAGAGAGCATCGCCCGACCGATCTCTGAAATCTTGGGCATGTCCCTGGACCAATGTAAATATCAGCTATTCAGTCGAAATTTATAACTCACCGTGAAGGAGAAAATCAATCCGCTGACTATAATGGCTTTCACCGACGTATTATCCAAAGGTTGATGATGCCCTACGGTTAGGTGATCAGCACGATAAAGATCGAAACTAATGGAAAACTACCGATGATATATGTGGTTCCCCAGGCGTAGCACATATACCCTATAGCACCGATCGGACTCTTCAGCAGCGGACTCGTCGACAGACCAAACTCGTTGTACAGTGTTGTGGCGCAAAAATACAACAAACTGACAAATGTCAAATCGTGTCGGAAGCTCAGATACAACGAGACGGCGACAGTTAAAGTGTACAACAATTGGCCGTCCTTGGCAGAAACACGACCCGAAGGAAATGGCCGATAGGGTTTACAGATTCTGTCCTCCTCGATACCGACTAACTAAAATCACAGAGAGCGTAAGTATCTAAGAGAGCAACAGAAAGTTCGCCGACGAACCTGATTCTTAATCTGGCCAGAGTTTGAATGTTCGCAATCGTGAGCAGCCAAAACAGCCAAAACAACGCACATCAAATGCAAGTAGATGCAATTCGAGCCAAACGAACGCCACCAAAAACGATTTCCAGTCCGTTTGACCCGCCAGCACCAAACCTATAGTTAACTTCAAATCGATAAATGAGCTGTTATGGACGCTTTCTATCATTCAGACATACCATCGGGAAAATGACTAGCACAGTATCGCTCCTGGTGAAAAGAAAAAGAGAATGCAATCCAGACATCAATTGGAGGCAAAGATTATACGCAGGCATGGTTGTGAGTTGGGCAGAGAAATTCGTAGATGATAAGGTATATATGAACTCTTTGTTTGCCTAGGGAAAAGATTTACTGAGCGGAAGTCGGAATGACATATGAATATGACGATTTGGAAATATTCTGCCTGAGGACACAATAATTCTTGCGGAAGTGATACATTGACTGCCCGCAAGAGTTATTCTGAATATTCGCACGAACTTGACAAAGGTCTGCGCTTGTTACCGGAGCAAGCGAAATTTGAAATCCAAAATTGTGGTTCAGACGAAGATCTCGTCTTACTTGGTTCCCACATGTATTCTCCATTTGGTAAAATCTTGTCTTATCGTTACTCTTGAGTTTACTACGGCTTATTACCACACGAAGCGATGCTTCCTTTGATACTAACTGTAGCTCGATCCGACCCAAGTCCGGGATAGGATCGGTAATAGCTGCGGCCAGCCGAGGTTTTTTTGCATCTGCGGTCCTACTTACCCTCCTTCCCTCCTAAAGCAAATCCTATCCACTTCCGCCCATTTTCAAATTTCACTTGCCACCCTAACAATACATGATACATCCGCAGACCCTCTGTACGGATATTCTTGCGGGATGACTTCCCGTAAGAATTAATTGCCAACTGATCACCAAAAAGCGAGATGGCCAGAGAGATTGGAAATAAGATTAATTGTGACAATTAATGGTGTGAGCGTTCCCGTAAGAGTCTCTGGGTCCGCAAGCACCGCCCAAGCCTTAGAAAACAAGCACACGGTCAACCTCTTCAAAAGGCAAGTAGAGACTTCCCGGAGTACCAAAATCGGACATAACACCGTCGCGTAGGCAGGGAATTTGAAATAAACTCAAAAATTGCGCAAAAAAATCTAGGGAGGGGTCCAGCGGCCTCCCTAGATAACGAGGTTTTAGAACCAGTCTTTTATTGCAAATTCCGTCTGGTGCAACATGGACAGAGCTTAACCGAACTCGGTTATGCGTGTCGTAAGGAATAATTGCTCATTTTTTGGCAATCAATCCTTGCGGGAAGTCATCCATTGAATGAAGCCGCATATGTTAGGGGTGGTCTTAAGGCCGTGGTGGCTTCAAACCACGTTGTGTGGGATTTCATTTCTGCGAAGATTTGATATCGATCGCGATTAGTATACGTATAAGAACTCGGAGTTTGAAGAATTTGAGGGTGTATATTTCCCCTGTTCATCATGTTAGACATCTATTTGGCGTGGGGACCAGCCTCTGGTATCGCACTTCTCTTTCTTATCTTCGTCTTTAAACAACGTGCCGTTAAAAGTACTTCTTATCCGGGACCGCGTGGATGGCCGATCATCGGGAATTTACTGGACCTTCGTTCTACTCAACCTCTCTTGAAACATCCTGGAAAGGCCTTTCGCGACTGGGGTCGACAGTATGGTGAGCTTTCACTTCCCACATCTTCCGGATATTGAACTGCAGTAATCGTTGGTTTCATTTAGCATCCCGAGCAGTCAGCCTTCGAATTCCCGGCGCGTCGATGCTTGTTTTTAATCATATCAAAGACGTGCAGGAGCTTTTGGCGAGGCGGTCAAATATCTATACTGATAGGTAGGTTCCATGAATCCGAATTCATCACCATTGCGTTCTGACCCTTGATCTCCAAACAGGCCGCGAGCAGTCATGCTGAACGAGATGTAAAGCGATCGTTTTCGTTACCTCTTTGTTCTAATATCGCGCGTTTACAGGATGGGAGGCGATTGGCTACTGCCTTTCATGAAATACGATGACCGATTCAAAGGTGTGGTCTCGACCTTCCAAACTCTGGAGTTCTGTGTCCTCAGCGTTTTTCCCACTAGTGACCCGAAAGATCTTTCATCAGCTCACGACCACGAAGGAAATTGTTCGACCCAACCAAGTACAAGCCGTTCGACGCCTCCTTCGTCGCCTACTCGACGGGTCGTCTGATTACGACAAACATGTTCGACTGTGAGTAATTGACGTTGTATAATTTGAAAGCCCATTATGTCCACATTCTAATGTCTGCAGAATGACTGGAGACTTTATCTTGTCTTCTTCATACGGAATCACGCCTCAGTCAGCAGAAGAACCTTACATCAAGCGTAGCAACAACCTGGTGATACTGGTGTCAGAATCAAACCAGCGAGATAAATATATTGGTACTTGGGCGGTTTCCTGATCTTTCCAACAGACTTACGATATGATTCTAATTAGCCGATGTCTTCCCTTGGCTCAAATATTTGCCTTCGTGGTTCCCGGGAGCTACGTTTAAAAGGACTGCTCTGGGAGCTCGCCAACATTTCGCAGATGCCCGAGAGCTGCCATTTCAACATGTTCAGGATCAGATGGTAGGTTCTTGTCAATCTCAAGCACGAGCGTGTATGAATTTTTTCAGGCCAAGGGGACTGCTAAACTCTCACTCGCAGCCCATTTTATCGATGCGATTCAGTCTGGTCCGGACTCCTCCGAGGCCAAAATTCGGAAAATGAACGAGTTAGCAGCCAGTCTGGGAAACGTATATCTCGGAGCCGCAGACACCGTGAATCACATCCAAAGCTACTCCGATTTCGGTTCTTATTACTGAGTATTTGTTTCAGACAAATGCGGCCATCTGGTCCTACGTCCTTCTAATCGCTCTTCATCCGGAGGTTCAGCGTAAAGGCCAAGCCGCTCTGGACAATGTGTTGAACGGTCGACTCCCCACCTTCGAAGACTGGAACACGATCCCTTATGTTGATGCTATAGTCAATGAAACCTTCCGCTACAGTCCTATTACCCCTCTTGGCGTACCACATGTTACGAGAACGGACGATGTATACGAAGGTTATTTTATTCCCAAGGGTATGTGATATCTCTTCGAACTGTATGGGATTGATGATGTTCTAATATATCGAAGGAACGATGGTGTTCGGCAACCTCTGGGCTCTCCTTCGGGAAGAGGAGATCTATGGCCCGAATGTCGACGAATTTATCCCAGAAAGATTCCTCGATCAGGACGGGAAAGTGGATTCCACGAAGAATTATTACCTTTACGACACCGCTTTTGGATGGGGACGCCGAATCTGTCCTGGAAAAGGTGGGCATAACTAGATTCAACGTGCACAATTTGCCCGACCTTACCGTTCTTCTAGATCTCGCTCATGAAATGTTGTGGCTCACCGCCGCATCCTTGCTAGCTACATTTGATATTACCGATCCTGTTGATGCAGATGGAAAGCCTATCGATCCCGTTGGCATCAACGACAAGTACACGCAGCGCCCAGTAAGGTCAGTATTCATATTGATTAGTCTTGAGAGAACGCTATTTGCTGATGCTCGTTCTGAACAGCATGCCGCCCTTTTTCACCGTTACCGTCAAACCTCGGTCCGCAGTGGTAGAATCCTTGATTCGTGAAGATATCGAAGAAGTGTTTTGATGTGGTGAAAAATTATGGCTTACTTTCCAATTCCATGCAGTCGATACAAGTTAATTATTTTCGTCGTTCTTATTTGTACTTGCATTAGCATTTGACATGAATGCTGAGAAATCACTTGATATGTTACCTTGTTTCTTCAATTTCAGTCCGTCGTATTCCTCATTTCTATACAGACCGCACCACCGAGACTAGCTGGACATGGTAGTCTTAAACGCTCTCAGGTCACCCTATTCAAGCTCCTCTCCGTCCTTGATACTTGGCTTCAGTTTCCTTGAAAGACTTATTTCATCTCTTCCTCGTTCACATCCAAGTCCGCATCCATAGAGAAGTAAGGTATCCCATCGATCCTGGCTTTAACCGATTCGATATCGGTAGACTTGGAAGAGAAATCCGACGAAGGAAGAGAACCCTGTCCGTTGGTCGTTGATTCATGAAAAAGGATTCTTGACCTAGGAGTGAAAGGTCTTGGGGAAGTAGATAGGAATGCGAGAGAACCGTTGGGAGAGTCAGGTCGGTCAGTAAGAGAGGTTGGCCAGGGTTGAAGAGAATCCAGGGAGATTTGGGAGACGCGATGATTCCGAGAGAGCAGGAGACTCCGAGAGAGGAACGAAGCCAGGAAACGGTTGAGTCCTGCACAAGTCCCTTACCATCCTCCACCATCCTCGCCGCACTTTTCTTTAAATCTCCCCAAAATCTGCCTTGATGGAAAGACACGTCCATTTTACGAGCTGGAGATTCCGTTACCAATGTGGTCATGTTTGGATCGGAAGCCTACAACCGGGCCTCGTTATGTAATTGCCGCGCGTTGCGCGCTCATAGGCTAGCAGTACATCTCCAACGCCAACCTCGCTCGAAAAAAAAGAAAATGGTATTCCAAGTACTGGTCGTGCACCACTGGCTAGAATACGCAGAAATTTCAAGTCTGCAACTGCCAGGATCACTTACAAAGCGCAGCTCTACGTTCTGAAAGTAAGTAGCTGTAAAAAACATGCCAATTTCGTTGAGATGGAGACAACTGATGCTGCTTAGGAGTAGGGTACCATGCGAGGCAGAAACACGAGAGACGATGATCTCTTTAGGGGTATGACAGTCATGTTTGAGGTCGAGGGCCCAGAACGAAGATGTCGCAGTGGTTCTGACATGGGCAACTGCGACATTGACATACTCCGATTTCTCAGGTTCTTTGAGAGGGAAGCGTGTGCTGGTGATGCTTTTTGTTTGTACCACGCTACTTTGCTTCGAATTTTGAAGAGTTACGATGACTATGATCTGCAGGTGGATACAGGTGGAAAACGAACGAAACAATGTTATTTGCAGTACTTAATATACAAGCTTATCGACAAGGAGGCAACATTCGGCGGAGTTCACTGGTTGGTGGTGTACTTGTTTCCAGAGCCGATCGTGGCAGCAGTCTGACCGTGAGTAGATAGAGTAAAGTTGGGGTACCCATTCTTCTCCTGCTCCTGAAGTATCGAAGCATAGTACGGAATTCCTCCAGCAAAGTACAAGGGCTCGACTGCTTTTCCTGGAATGTTTGCGCCATTCCACCAAGACTCCGCTTTAGAGAACAGCGTACCGCCAGCGACGCTCATGGTGAGATCACGCCATTTATCTTCGGCTTCGCGAGTCGCTTCAATACGGGTGAGTCTGTTGTTCTTCAAGTATTCTATGCAAGTCGTGATCCAGGCGCACTGTATTTCCTGCAGAAAACAGTGCAGAAAACAGTGAGAAATAGCATGCAAAAAAAGACGAATCTGACGTACGATGGTAGTGGGTGCGTTTGACAATATGCTCGGAGATTGAGGGCCATAAACGATAAACACTGGCGTCCGGTCTCGAAGTCAACATCTACTTTGCGCGAAGAAAGGAAGGCTCACTATTGGGGAAATTGGCTGTCGTCATGCCAAGGTTGGTGTATACACCCTTGGTCCACTTGTCTTTGATTGAAGCACCGTCCAGTCCTCGGATGTCGATCTGAGTGATACCTCCAGTGGCGCCATCAAATCCACATGCTATAACGAGAATATCGACTTCGTATTCGACGCCATCACTAGTAAGAATGCCTTTACGAGTGACCTCCTGAATAGGCGTCTTTCGAACGTCGACGAGATCGACATTAGTCTGACTCAAAACCTTGTAATAGTTATCATCCATCACAGGTTTCTTCGCTGCGAACGGATAGGGTGCGACTTGGGGAGCGAGCTTCTCCTGCATCACGGGGTCGTCGAACCTCGCCAAAATCTTGTTTCTCCAGAAAGCGTAAACCTCGTTATTAGCTTCTTGATTGACCATCATGTCTTTGAAGTTATCCCCACAAAAGTTGAGGCCGCCCCGACTCCAGAGCTCTTCCCACAGTAACTGGCGTTCTTCAGATGACACGGAAAAGGTATCTAGTGGGAAGGAATGAACGGTATGTCCACCTGCATCACCACAATGCATCAAGGGATCAATATTCAGTATCGGAAGGTTAGGAGGTACTATCAACTCACTCGCTGTCTGTCTACGGTGACGGTAAATCAATGGAGAGAGCTCTCTCATCCTCGCATGTTTCTCATCGTCAACTTTCGAGTTAATCTGGGGCAATACAATTGCAGGTAAACGTTGGAAGACTGTGAGATGCTTGACTTTGGAGCCAATCTTCGAAATAACCTGCACACCGGTCGAGCCCGTTCCGATAACCCCGACTCGCTTTCCTTTCATATCGACCCCGCCTTGGGGCCACTTGGCTGTATGGTGCAAGATTCCTTGGAAATTGACTAGTCCAGGAAGGTCGGGGATGTAAGGTTTGGATGCAGACCCCACGGCGAGAACAAGGAAGCGAGGACGAACGATTGTACCCTGCTCAGTGGTCACGGTCCAACGGTCCGTATCCGGGTCGAAGCGAGCAGCAGTGACACGTGTGTTGAAAACGATGTCCTTCTTCAAGTCGAGCTTTTCCCCGACGTACTGCAAGTATGAGTGCAATTCGTTTCGATCGGGAAAACGCTGCGTCCACCTCCAGTCCTTCCACAGCTCAGGGAGAGAAAATTCGTACGAAGGAGTCTCGGAATCCACACGAGCACCTGGGTAGCAGTTCCAGTACCAGACCCCTCCCACATCACTGCCTGATTCAAACAGCTTTACGGAGCTGCCAAGTTTGCGAAGCTGATATAGCTGGTATAGCCCGCTAAAGCCTGCGCCCACCACGAGCGCATCAAGTTCATCGTTGATCGGTAAGTTGTTGGTGGACAACATCTGGTGGACAACTCGAAGATAGGTAGGGAGTGAGAGCTGGAATGAGCCTCTTCTGATACAAGGGTCAGGGTAGGCACCTATCTAGAATGGAAAGGCGGATATGTCCGCTGTCACTCGGCCGTTGGACCTTCTCCAGCATTCAATACCCGCTGGTCCGCAATCAATCCCGTTGGGTCATTGTAGGCTCGGTTCCAGCTGTTCTGTTCAAACTCCGACAAGTCGTTCGGTAGGTGATCGGAGATCCTCCCTCCATTCAAACTCCGCTGATGGGAGGTTGAACCGGACCGGCTGGGAACGAGTCTAGGGTCATTGGCTCACATGCCTTCGCAAATTTCTCATTTTCACGAATACCCGACCCAAAACACCCAAATTATTCAATACCCGCTGTTCCGCAATTATGGTTGAGCCGTTGGCTCACATGCCTAGGTCGCGAATTTCTTATTTTCATAAATACTTGACCCAGAAACTTCCAGCTTCATACAATGGACAGACCCGTTGCTGTTACCGTCTTTGTCGCGTTGATCATCTGTGTCTTCACCGTCTATTCATGGCGACGACGCCAAAAACTTCCCCCAGGGCCTTCCGGTTATCCTATCATAGGTAACCTGTTTGACATGCCTGCACATGACACTCAGACATGGTTAATTTTTGCTGATTGGGCCGAACGATATGGTAGTATGATTTCTCTACGTTTTTTCAGTGTTCAACTTATTTACTCCTCTTTAGGTGATATATCTTCTCTCACTGTACTCGGTCAAACGTTTGTCATCTTGAACTCGGTCGAAGTTGCTAATGAAATGCTTGGCGCGAAAAGTGCTATATACTCTGACAGACCACGTAAGATATCTGCTTTCTTGATTAGTTGCTGTACCTCACTATCTTTCGCGTAGGACTGGTTTTGACTGGCGAAATGGGTGGCTGGAATCAAGGCATCGGAACGGCTCCATACAACGATAGATGGAAGGTTATGCGAAAACTCTTTCATGGCGCCATCGGAACTCCAGCAGCGAACAGCAGATTCGACTCTGGCAAAGAAATTGAGGCGCGAAAGTTGATGCGGAATATTCTCAACGATCCTGAGCACGTGTTGGATCACTTACGACTGTGAGTAAACCCTCGCGTTTATTGTCTTATCATGCAGTCTAATTCACCGACAGCTCTGCTGGCTCCACAATTCTTCGTGATACTTACGGTTACGACGTGACAGATGAGGATGACCTTATCATTAGAACAGCGCTCGAAGCCCTCAACCAGTTTTCTCGCACCACCTCACCACCATATTACGCGGTGGAGTATTTCCCTGCACGTACGTGATAATATAGGTCGATTTACCAGGACTTACATCTGAACAGTCAAGCACCTCCCTACCTGGTTTCCTGGCGCCTATTTCAAGCGGTTGGCAGTGCATATCAGAAACACTGTTGAAGCCATGGCCCAGATGCCGTTCGATTTCACAAAGCAAGATATTGTAAGCCTTGAAATGTCTTCGTCTTTTGTATCTGCAAACTGATTACATTTTGTACGTTACAGACCCAAGGGACCGCTCCGCGCTCGTTCGTTTCTAGCCTACTGGAGTCCTATCCGGAGGACGAGACAATCATCAAGTGGACGGCTGAGAGTCTATACTCGTATGTAACCCATTTTAGTCTTTGAATACCATTTGTTCTCTAACTCTTGACACAAGCGGAGCGGCCGACACGGTATGTAACTCGTGTCTTTTCGTGAAAAAATTTCCATTGAACTTGATTACAGAGCGTCTCATCTATCTATGCTGGACTGCTTGCCATGATTCTTTATCCCGATGTAACTGAGAAAGCCCGGAACGAAATCGAGAGCGTGGTTGGATCTGACCGATTGCCTTCTTTCTCTGACCGGCCATATCTTCCTTATGTAAATGCATTCATCAAAGAAGTATGGCCTTTTTCAACATCCGTGTAGTCTGATATCTCTCTAATCGTCTTCCATTTTTAGTTGTTCAGATGGAATACTGTGACTCCCTTGGGTAAGCTCACTTCGCGAGCTCCTACAAGCTAGTCAAAATCATATGATTCGCACAGGAGGGCCGCATCGCTCGACCGAGCAGGATGTACACAAAGGATATTACATCCCCAGGGGTACAATCCTTCTAGCTAACATATGGTATAGTAATCGTTTCCTCGTTCCGGGACAGTGATGTATTGACCGCGGCTAACTAGGAAAATGTCGCATGACGCAAGCAAGTACAAGGACCCCATGAAGTTCAATCCGGATAGGTTCCTGGGACCTAAACCCGAACCTGATCCCATGGAGTTTACTTTTGGCTTTGGACGGTGAGTTAGGCTTCGGACATTTCTTGACCCAACACCTCTTGAAGTTATGTTTTGTTTTGTAGACGTAGTTGCCCCGGCATTTGGTTCGCGGATGCGGCAGTCTACATCGGGATTTCCATGATTTTGGCTGTTTTTACCGTTACGAAGGCAATTGATCCAAAGACCGGTGAACCGATAATGCCTGTTCATTACCAGCTACCGGGTACCGTCAGGTTAGTATTGACTTTCGTCTTTTACGTTTTAGCGATCGCCTGACGACAAGTCATACAAGTCATCCTAAACCCTGTCAAATAAAAATCCAAGTCCGTAATGAGAAAGCTGCATCCTTGATTATGCAAGCAGAGTAATAGTTGGAATGTTTCTTTGTATATTTTCGTCTTCAAATATACACTTGTTCGTACCTCTGTACAGCTCATCGTGATCATGACAGTCCTCGTAGACATATATACATAGTCGGTGGACCACCGCAAGTGTGGTAAGTACGAGGCCTGGGATACCGATAGCCATGCGATGTTCGAAGAGTCAGAGGCTTCTGATTCAAGCAGGACCACATCGGTGACGTATAAAATGTACTGATTGGTAATAAAGGTCTCGACAAACAAGACCACAGTGACATCGGTGACCGACGATTCCCACTTTCAGTCGGCGTCGTAATTTCGTCTCATCAAGCTTTTCCAGATGCAGAGAACATCAAAAAATTCTCCTTAATCTCTCCCCCAGTTGCTTGGGTAGCAGGAGCCAAATCTGACGGAGTTTGAAAGCACAAACTCGGCGCACGGCCATCGATACGGGTGGACTAAGTAATGGGCCAAAAATAGGTATCTCGTAATTTCGCGTCTCACCTACTCCCTGATAGAATCTCCAATGTGCTCAGTGATCCACCGAGGGGTTGTACGTACTTCGTTTTTGATCCATGTAAGTCACAGGTACTTAAAACACTCGAGCATCGATATCTTTACATGATGAAAGTTCATAAATAAGTAGCGCAAGAGGTATAGTCAATGACCCTTCTAGTAGAGTATTTGGTATCTACCAGAGTGTTCAGCATCAAAGTTTCAAACTAATGTTGATGTGAACTGCCTTGACTTGGGTGTAGCTAATAATTTAAAGTGAGTTCCTGCTTCCCAAACAGGGAATGAAATCGCTTACTGTTTGAGGACGCACTCCCCCTGTTCTCGTCCTATACCGGATTGTTTATAACCTCCAAAAGGAACAGATATCTCAATCGTATTGTACGTATTGACCTATGCAGCAGAGGTTATCCATAGACCAGATTCCACCTCTGCATAAAAGAGACACACCCAAGCAGTACCAGCTTCCAAAGCATGAGCAACTCTTATCGCCCGACTGACATTCTCCGTGAAGATTCCACAAGCCAGGCCATACGTGATGTCGTTCGCGATCTCGATGACCTCTGAAGGCGGGTTAGAAAATGATGATTCAATTGAGAACGATACCGACCTTGCTCAGTCTTAAATTTCATTACGACCCCTATAGGCCCAAAGACTTCTTCCCGAGCGATCTTCATAGTAGGCTTCACTTCGGTGAAGATATTCGGCTGGATAAAGTATCCTTCGTTACCGTGACGCTTTCCGCCAGTTTACACTTGAGCGCCGTCTGTCTTTCCAGAGTTGATATAACCCATGATACGCTGTACAGTAGTTTAGAACGGAGGCGATGGTTCACATAACTTTTGGCTTACATTGAACTGGGTCGAAGACACTTGTGGTCCGTGCAATGCGTTACCTGAGAACGGATCTCCAGCATTTTGCTGCAAGTGTTGGGCCGCAGCCGAGAAACCCTTGATGAATGCATCATAGATGCCTTCTTGGACGAAGACTCGGGAGCCTGCGCGGCATAACTGACCCATGTTTGCACTAAATATGAACCATTGTAAGTACTATGACTACGAAACAAAGTTATGGCGCGTACAAAATTCCAGTGAATGCCCACTTGATGGCTTGCTCGAGATCCGCATCATTAAAAATGATATTGGGACTCTTTCCTCCAAGCTCGAGCGTGACAACTTTGAGATTTGATTTTGCGGAAGCCTTCTGAATCTTTCTTCCAGTCAGAGTGCTTCCAGTAAACGCAATCTTTCGAATCCGCGGGTGATAGGCCATAGCTTTACCGACAATATTGCTTGAACACGATTTTGAATGGGGGTTTCTCGGGAGGCGAAACTAAAAGAGGTCACCATATCCGTTCACGATATTTACAACGCCAGGGGGAGATCCAGCTTCGTTCACGAGGGAAGCAAATTTAAGAGCAGTTAATGGGGTGAGCTCAGATGGCTGAGCACGTTATTTAATGTCAGTACTTCGAAGGGGCTCAATGCAGCTTTAATAACAAACCTTCACAGCGATAGTATTTCCTGTGGCGAGAGCAGGCCCAACTTTCCATGCTAACATTGACTAGAGGTTGTAATCATTTGGAAATGCAGTCCGTACGAACCAAAAAATAATACCAATGGGGCATTCCATGGAATAATTACTGCCTAAGTAATGGGATATTAGATAGAGAAAGATCGCAAGGTAAGCAGTTACATACCACAACTCCATAAGGTTCTCGCCGAGTGTAGGCCATCTTATTTTCTGTGGTCTAAACAAGCGGAGGTAGTTAGCTTGAAGGATAACAACTGATATCGGATAGAAAGCTACTTCGATGGTCTTCCCGTGAACTTTATCTGCCCAGCCAGCATAATACTTGAGCTCCTGGACGCACCCAACTGCAACCTCGCGCTGGGCCGAAGCGAAAGGTTTTCCTTGTGATCAAATCAAAAACATGATTATGCATTTGAGTGTGGGTAAGTAATTACCACAATTCAGTGCTTCCAATGCCGCGAATTCTTCAGCATTCTGTTCAACCAAGTTAGCTTCAGAAGCATCTGTCCTCTGATCGATCCGGGAACCTTCGACCCCCACAACGTTTTGTAAGCCTTTCGAGTTATACAACAATCGTGCATGCGAAAAAGATTAAGTGTTCAATTAAAGGCTCGGTTTCAGAATAATCAGTACTAACCTCTTCGGCGGCGTTGACAGCCAGGTCTACGTCCTTCGAGGAGCCTCCTTGAATCGCTGTGATAACCTTCCCGGTTGCTGCTCCCAATATGACAAACAGAGCAAGTGAGAGGCGTATCATCACATACTTGGATTTACGACTCTGCGGTAGAAAGGCTGAATGTAAATAAGAGCTAAATATCTTGTGAAAAGGGCAACGCACTCAATCTTCTGTTCGTCGACAGGTTTAACCCACTTTCCGCTGATGAACAAGCCGGTATTGATAGTCACACCTCCCTTGTAAGCAGGCGTATCAAGTGTGAGTGAGAATGTCTCCTTCATGATATGTAGAAGGTAGAGAATGAAAACGAGGATGGTTTTCCTCAGAATGCCAATGGGTTTTTCTACAGCATGTTCAGCTTGAAGATGGACAGTGCTGAGAATGTGCCAGGAGTCCCGTGCGACTAACTTGGAGCCTTCTCGCACATCATTACGAATTCAAAGTTGAGAAATTTGTTGATTTTTAAAGATTTATTTTTACAATAGACTAATCATCTCGGTGGATGACTTAGGAGTATTCCCTTTATTCCATCTCTCAACTCACATAGTATCACTGCTCTGTGCGTCTGCCCGGCACCCTGTAGCCTCTTGTTCGATCCTCGTGATCAATATTTTCCTGCGCACTCTTAATTTATATCATCTTACTTACTAATATCCGGTTTGAGTCCTTCCGCTTTCTTTCCTTTTCTCTTTCTTCCCTCATATCCTCGAACCATAATCAGTCCTACCTTTTTTCACGCTCAGTGCTGAGAATGTGCCAGGAGTCCCGTGCGACTAACTTGGAGCCTTCTCACACATCATTGCGAATTCAAAGTTGAGAAATTTGTTAATTTTCAAAATTATTTTTACAGTCACTTACCGAGACGATTACTTAGCTAGACTAAGTAATCGTCTCGGTAAGTGACCTAGGTTCGGAGTTGATTTTCTTCTTCGACTTACCTCCATTTCTGTGCTCTGTGCACTATTGACTCTCCGCGAGTCACTGCTCCGTGCATTTGCCCCCGTGGCCGATCTCCGTGATCATCGCTCCGTACGCTGGACCTCCGGGCTGTCCACTCCTGCTCCGTGCATCTAGGCCTTCACGGCCCCCGTACATACATGTACATATGTTGTGTGACAGGATTCGAGATATTCTCACCTCATTCTCTCATGGAATCCATTGGTGCCATGACACGGAGGTGCCATGACGTCGGCCAAGGCTCGAAGGCATATGGAGTTGAAGTGGTTGAGAGGTGGACACTGAGCCCATACATAGTGCTCGCATATTATCACGGCCGGTATACACTTGCCTCGAGAAAAGTTGGAAATCAAGCAATTGCCCCACTTACAACCACTACATACGGGCAAGAGCGACTTTCCGCGGTGAGGAAATTGTGATCGAGCATTGCTATTGGTCGATCATAATTTCCTCAACTTTTCCTCACGATTTCCTCACTGCGGAAAGTCGTTCTTGCCCGTAGTGAACTTGAACTATGAATATCATCGCTGAAGATACACACATTCACTGGACTCCGTTTTTGGGGATGTGAAGTTTGTCAATCGTGACGGATCATGATCTTATCATGAAAGTTGGACTCACTAATGAGTAGTTACTTATTGTACTGTAGTTGGCCCTTGTTCAAGTTGAGGCAGCTTTCAGGTGCTCTGGAATCTACACACTGTTCCGGCGCACCATACAAACTGCCAGAGCGCGCATCGTCATATGATGCTGAGCAGCTGATTCGTCTTGTTTTAATCCTACTAGAAATCGGGCTGTCAATGGTTATTTACATGTCTGCACCGTTTTCAGCCATATCAAGTACAACCCTAGTTTCACTCTAGTTCCGCATTTCTTCCCCCTCCGACAACTTTTATTCCTCCGCCTCCATTCCAGCACTCTCCTCTTCAACTTCAGCCCCTGCTTACACTGAGTTTTTTTAAATAAAATTACAGCGTGATGAGTGTATTCTCTTGCAGGCTTCTTTTTCATGCAAATCCTTCTGCAAGTCTGAGACATCACGCTCTCTATATTCAAACCTCTAGAGGAGCCTGAACGGTCTAACTATCTAATTATCTCGATCCTATCTCGACAAATCATCTATGGGCATCCTTCCAATTTTCCATTTACAAACTAGAATTTGCGAACCGTCTTTCCAAACTTCTCCCGCCAAGTTGGACACAGTAAACTCTGTGAATAAAGTCGTGGAATATACCTAAATCTGAGACATTCTCTGGCAATGTGGTGGCAATATTGTAGATGAATTTGAGTAAATAAGTGCAGCATATGTATGTGTTCTTCTGTGACCTTCCCAGACCAGTATGTGATCACAACGGCCGCATGTCATCGAGATCTCTGGATTTTGCTTCTTCCCGCATTACTTTTTCAAAGGTAGCGAAGGTATGAAAGCTTGGACGTGTGTCCCAGATACGAAAGTAGATATATCACCGCGCCAATCATGAATGTACGATTTTGATTTTCGGATACCGGCAATGGCGACGCCAAGTAAACGATATCTCCTCCCGCTAAAAATCATGTAGTCCTCAATAAGTACAGAATGAGCATATTGCTGCGAAGAACGGGCGCGTATGCTATAAGCGCTGGTCACGTACCCTGGCGGCCGCGGTGTCCAGAAGGTCCACCATCTGCCAATTTTTTGTTGAGTGGTGACATTTGGTCAGAAATGACTTGGCAGATGCTCACAGTAGCTGAAAATATACATGTACAACGGGTGCTTTCAATGCATTTAAACCCATTGGAACTAGCCTCATACATGAGAAGCTGATAATTTTCAACGGCGCCAGCTTCACCTGGGCCAGCATATACTTAAACACGAGATGTCCACTGCACTTTCTTACCTTTCGATCCACCTTCATATCAAGCAAGACCATGGTTACTCACTCGATTCTAGAGCTCTTCCTGGTCGGGGTCGTGTCTTTTCTTTGGGTATACCTTCGCAACCGCAGGTTTTTCAGCACCACGTGCACGGCCTGGCAAATCTTCCAAGCCCAGAAGTTAAATCATGGTGAAGGGGTACTCCGAGTCACTTCTTTAGTATCCCCTACAACGTATTATTATTATTATTATTATTACGTATAAAGGGCGTGTTCGTGTGCAGCCGCTTAGGTCTGCTTACGACCGGTTACCCTGTTTCTAATTATTTACAAGAATTATTCCAACCACCATCATCCATTTACTCCAAGTGCCATCCAGCCTATTTCGACTGGCAGACCGCTTCCAAACTTCGTATAATCAATCTACTGGCCACTTGGTACCCTCTATCCAAACTTGGGGTAGTTTTTCTTTGTTTTACGGCGTGTGCGCTGTCCACAACAGCGAGCAAGACCGAAAATCTTCTGTTTGACGCATCGCACAGCCACCCTAACTTTCCCACACCTATGCACACAGTCATACTCCTCTCCTGCCCGTCTTTACTAGGCCAGTAAGCCGACAGAAACGCAAAGCTGTTACAGATGGTTATACCAGCGTAAAAGGTCAAACTCCCTCTTCCAGCCCATCTTTAGTAGGTCTGTGAGCCTACATAAACACGAGAAGCTGTTACAGACGGTGATACCTGCGCATACGGTCATACACCCTCTACCAGCCTGCCTTTCCTAGTCCCTTAAGCCGACATAAACACGAGGGCTATAGACGGTAGTACTCTGCGTATTATACAACGTTTTTGCCAATTTCTTGTTCCCTGCCTTTGTTACTTTGCCTTCCTGTTTGGTACTGGCCCTATGTGCAGCTTTCATGCTTGTCCTCTATAGCTCTATGCCCTGCACCCTGCCTGCACACATGACGGCGTATGTAAGATCTACTTTTTTTTTTTTTTTTTTGAATCCTAGTTTATTCGCCTTTGCGCAGTAGCGTATGGTAGCGATTACAATCCTGATTCTGTACTAGTAGTTTCCTCCTCCTTTGGTAATGTACTGTTGTCAATGTCCGGTCCCCAGAGGGTCCCGCGACGGGTTTCCGTCTAGCCTCATGGGCTCAATTAAGCAGAAGTTAGTATGTGTCCAAGCTGCGTGTAGGTGAAGTATAGTAAGATAGTAGGTTTCATAGTGTGATAGTGATTAGGGCAGTAGAAGATTATATGCGGGAGAAAGGGTTTAAGGTGGGAATAGTGGGTATTAGGGAAGGGGAATTAAAAATGGTTTAAGAAGAATTCGAGGTGAGCTAGTCATCATCGTCTCGGGAGAGAGGGGGTAGGATACCATATTGGTGGGTAAATCGTTCTGTTGCGTTAATGTAATCAAAAAGTGCCGGTAGGAGTTTCTTTTGTGTGAGTAGGGCCTGAGTGGTACATCGTTGGCCTCCAATTTCTGCTCTGAGTCGTTGTCGGGCAGTGGCATGGGCAGGGCAGCGGAGTAGGAAGTGGTGTGCTGTTTCTGGGTGCCGTCTGCAGCATGGACAGATTGGCGTGTCGGCTCGGCATATTCGGTGTAGATGTTTCTTAAGGGGTATGTGACCGGTACGAAGTTGGACGAGGATGGTGGAGTATTTCCGTGGAAGGTCTGCTATCAGTTTCTGGAAGTTCCGGATTGCCCTGGCGGGGTCTGATGGGTCAATGGTACTGAAGGCTTCGTGACGGGGTGACGCTCTCCACAGTTTGGCATGTCGTTTTTCAAGCTGTTTCCTGAAGGAGCGTATGGTCGCAGTGCGGCTACGGGGAAGAGTGCATTGCAGAGATGCAGGTAAATGGCGTCGAGAACTCGATCGCTTGGTAGCTCTTTTTGCCTCCTCATCTGCTCACTCATTCCCATAGATACCTTTATGTCCCGGAACCCAGGAGACGTTGATCATGAGGTTAGGGTGCTTGTCTCTGATCTCTAGTAGCTGGGTGTGGAACAGGTCAAGAAGGTAGTGTGCAGGTCCATTGCGACTCGAGCCTGCCGCCATGATCGCTGCTGTGTTGTCAACCCATATTGACACCGTGGATATTTCCCGTTCCTGTTCTAAAAGGTGTAGTGCTAGTATTAGTCCGACACACTCACCTTCGTAAACTTCATGATTTTCCCGGGGGTTGGAATTTTGCGGGGACCCTTTGCGGGGACCTTGCGGGGACCCTGTGGACATGCGGGGACCCTACTGTAGTCATACCTATTTTCGAAGTATCTTATAAAAACACATATACATCATCTATATTATTTAATTGTCCTCTGTGCCAACTTTCAGATTTTTTGACCATGCCGTTGAGTAAGACAGATTGATGCAAACTCAGACAATGAAACTGACTGGTACATGATTTGTCCAAAAAATCAGTTTTCCCCTGTGATGTTCAACAGAGATAGAGTATTGGAAGTACCACTTTAAATCCTTGAGCAGGAGCTCTTAGAATGAACAATTCTGTTAAAGTATTGTAAGATGAACCTAGTTTTTTCAACATTTTTTGTCACTAAAGTTAGAAATTCACATCAAGGCCTTGTTGAAATGCCATGAAATTAGGTGATACTACTTCCTGTTACTCATTAGATACTTATCCAGTATCTGTGAGGGTCTGTGCAAGTTCCCTGTAAGGTCCCCGTAAATTCTGTCAAAGCCTTGTAAGGTAAAACTAAAATTTTCGACATTTTTCGTCACTAAAGTAACAAATTTACATTGGGCATGTTTAAAATGCTGTGGAAATACAGTGATACTACTCCCTAGTACTCACTTGATCCTTGTGAAGTACCTGTGAGGGTCTGTGCAAGGTCCCCGCAATTCCGCCAAAGCATTGTAAGGTAAAACTAATTTTTTCGGCATGTTTTGTCAATCAAATTAAAAATTCACATCAAGGCTTTCTTGAATTGATGGAAATACAGTGACACTACTCCCTTGATATTTGTGCAATACCTGTGAGGGTCTGTGCAAGGTCCTTGCAAGGTCCCCGCGAGAGTCCCCGCAAGGTCCCCGCAAGTGCACAGCCACCTTGCGGGGACCTTGCGGGGACCTTGCGGGGACCCTCTGGAGAGCTCAACTTTAATACACTAACTCACTATTACATTTCTTTGAATAATCTAGCAAAAATCTTCTTGTAGCTATTGTATCCTTTATTGCAATGTACTACTAGACCCATTTTACTGTAATTATCATGTTTGATAGTTTTCATCTTTCATTTTTCGTGAATTCCTGTTATATACAAATGCAAAAGTCACTCAATTTCGCACAAGGACACTTTTCAACTCTTTACCTACAGCTTTGAAAACTTTATTTAATACATATATGTAACACTGGGTCTATCCGAGCAAAAAAATACTACTTGTGGCTGTGCATATCCCATTTTTTTACAAGATGAATACTTTTTGCTTTACAGTTTTTTTGGTCTTATATTCACTATTTTACATATATACGATGATCAATAGGCTGTATACTACTAAATCTATTGTATTAAAGGATGCCCGCAAATTCCAAAAAAGTCCCCGCGAGCCCGCAAGGGGTCCCCGCAAATTTACCCATACCGTGATTTTCCTCCTTTCCCAGTCGGTACCTCAAGACCTTCTTTTCTTGGCCGTCTCGGAATAGAACCGCTGACGCACCTACTCCTCCATCCAAGCCTGATCTGTCTGTGAATATTTGTATGTCTGCTTCGTCCATCTCCACCGCTCTTAGTGCTGCTACTTCATCATCCCATAACCGCAGTTCCAGTTGTGGGTCCCATTGTGCGTCATATCGTACTGCCCGTTGCTTCTCCATTTGTTTTGGTTTGAGCTTGTAAGATCCCATAAGGTCATGGAGTGGTGAGAAATGTGATGGAATCCGGGGCCGTCGAGCTGCTTCAGCTACCCTGGCTGATAGTGGGTGCGTGTCCTCCAATTTTGATGTCATTACCACGCAGGGGGATTTTCCTTTTCCGGTTTTTGGGGTCAGTAACTCGTTTTCTCGTCATGTCCACTGCTTGAAACTTCTCTACTGAGAAATGGCAGTTGTGCTCTGCTGCCCAGTCTAGGACCCCTCCATTTTCCATCATTAATGTTTCCAACCTTTGATGGGTCTCGTCCATCGATTTCCCCCAGGCTAACACTGCTACGTCATCCATAAAGCCAAAACTCTCTGCTGTTTGAGCGCGTGCAATAACTCGAAGCAGACTTGCTGCATAAAGAATGTACCCAATAGCAGAAAATGGGTCCCCTTGGTCCTCTCCGCCTGTAACGTCAAAAACTGGTGACACGTAGTCATCAAAAGACAAGGTTGTCCGACGCCGTGCATAACGCCTTTTTAGCCAAAGTATGTATTCCATCGGAACTCCAACCATCTTTAGTTCATGGTATAGCATCTCCAGATCAACGCTTGGGAAAGCTCCCTTCACATCCATGTAAAGAATTGTCTTATCAAATCCTTCCCTCCATAACTGTTTGATTCTGTCAATTAAGAGGTGTATCGAGTCAGTGGTGTTCCTGCCCGGTCTCGCCCCAAACTGCATGGCTGGTAGTAGTCCGAGGAGTTCCGCTTGTTTGGTAATCTCCTCCGCCATTATGCTGTTGAGCAGCCGTCCTAGTCCGTCAGACAGGACAATTGGCCGCCAGGCTCCCGCCTGTCGATAATCCGACTTCCCCGGTTTTCTGGGCACAATGGTTTCGTTCAGAGACCATTCCTCTGGGTAGATTTCTAGCTCAAAGCTGGCCCTATATATGACCCCGAGGTAGGGAACGACGACATCTCTGCAAGCTTTAAGAAAGTCGTTAGATAGGGTACCCGTCCGTGTCGCCTTACCATTCTTCATTCGGCCTATGGCATTGTATATCTGTCGGTCAGTGGGTGGTGTGAATGTCCACCTTGGTTTGGGGTACTCCACGTTGGTCGGTACCTTCGATTCCACTGGCAGAGGTGGGAAAAATGCTTCCCGGAAGATGCGTTCCTTACCTTGGTTGTCTTCCACTATTGTCTTGTGATTGCTTGTATTTCTGGAGATCAGCCCTGGTATCCTAGACCGACCTCCATCACTGCATCCGTTCTCCACCAAATCCGCAACATCCCACATAGTGCTGTTATTTGCTTCCTCCAGGTATGCGGCCCAGGCACTTTCCTTCGCTCTCTTGATTTCTGCTGAGTATGTTTGTCGCATCCTTCGGTATTCTTCGTGAATAGGATGGTCACGGATGAATCGACGGCGGTATGATTTGGCTGATAGACGTGATGTTTGTCTCCTCATGTTGTCCAGAGTGTCTGTCCACCATCGACGTTGGCGGGGGCTCGGTTTTCTCCTCGGTACTTTGCTTTTGATGATTTGCCAAGCTGCTTTGTTGAAGTTATTCAGTGTTTCCCAGAATCGTTCTGCTGTCCTGATTTCTATACTGTCAACCGGTCCTATTTTCCGTAGCAGTTCTTTTTCCAGTTCTACCTTTCCCTTCTTCCAGTCCGCTTCTCCCCATTTCCATCCCGCTCGCAGTTCAGGCCGCTCTATCGTTATGTCGATAGTGGTTTCTATGGGGTAGTGGTCAGTGTGAACTGGTCGTCGGTTGGGAAGTGTCCTGCATGTTATTATGCGGGGGACAAGTGTTTCGGAGCACCAGACGTTATCAACTCGGGTGTGGTTGCCTGTAGTGAAAGAGCGTAGGGTGGGGACTTCTCTCGGGAGGGTCATGTACAGGTTGTGCTTTGCGGTGAGGGCAATGAGATGTTCTGCAGCTGCAAGGTTGCGGGCGGTAAAGAGGTGTTGGTTTCGAGCTTCATCCCAGTTTTGGTGGTGTCGGTTAAAGTCTCCAAGCCAGATGTTGTGGAGTGGGGTTTTGGGTATTCGGCGAGCTGCCTGAGAGCGTGTCCATGTGTCGAGGGCGTTTAGGGCTTCATCGTGTCCTCCATCCACATACAGGTTGTATAGTCGAATGGTGCCAAAGCTGCCGTGGATTTGAACAGCTGTGATGTCGCGGTGACTGATGTCCAATTCGGTCCAGGAGTCTGTGGGTAGAAGTCGGTTGTTGATTAGTATGACTGAGCGAGAGGGAGAGGAGGGCGTATGGTGTTGTCGGTGTTTGCTGGGATAGACTGTGGTTAGATGGCTCAGTGCCCTGGTGTCGCCCTTGAAGTCAAGGTAAGGTTCCTGTATAGCAATAATGTGATAGTTAGTTCATAGTAGAAAGTCATGATGGCAATCCCCTGATTTGTTAGCATTTATCTGAAAGATCCTTAGTGGACCATTTTCTGTCTGTTGAGTAATTGGGTTTTCCAGATTCATTGGGGGGGGGCCTCATCAATCCTTTCCTCGTTTCTGTCTTTGGTTGCCTCACCAAGAGCGGAAAAATAATTTTCGATCCTGGATTGAGTACCTCCTGCTCTGTCAATGTGCTCTCGGGTGTTTGTAGTTGTCCCTGCACGTTGACCTCCACCTTCTGTAGGTAGGCCTCCAGCTAGACGGCCTTTCCCTCCCCCTCTCTTCACTATTTTCCATCCTTGTTCATATTCCGTTCTGACTTCCTCCTTCCAAATCGGGTCAAATGACTCCATCAGAGTCTCATTGATCTTGACCCATGTCTCTGGGTCCTCCGTGATGAAAAGCTCATACTGAGCTTCCATGGTTCTCCCTTTTCTCTTTGCCGTTTCTGCAGTGAAGACCGGGCAATCCCTTGAGGCTGCTCCATGGCCATCCTGCTTGCAGTTGGCACAGTGTAACTGGTCATCGCCAGCCCTGCAATGCTGTGTTGGGTGATGTTCCGCACAGCGTCCACATACGTCATGGGGGGATTTGCAGTTCCGCGATATGTGTCGATAGCTGGAACATTTCATGCATCGTAGCGCCTCGGTGGTCTCCTTGTACGGGTAGATCTCCTTTCCTTTAACGACGAGGTGTTGTCTAATGGCGGAGTTGGCTGCCATACATGTCTTGAAGGAAAGTATAGCGTGTGCTACCTGCTGGCCTGCCTTCCGTTGTGAAGCTGGTTTAATCCACCGGGCTGAAGCAATGGATCCCTTTTCCAGGCCGTTGTTGACTTCTATTTCCCTGAGTGACTGCTGGTTGTGGAGGTCAGTAGTCAGAGGTACAAACGGTAGCACCGTTTCGTAGTAAGGTGCTTTAACCGTCGCTGAGGATCCCCAGTGTTGGGCGAAGCGCTCAAGCCGGTTTTCATCCATCATCCAGCGAACCTCTTCAGGTGTTTGAAACACGCAGAGTATGCCACCTCCCGTTAGTTTCTGTACCCCAACCACTTTAGGAGTCTGTCCATAGTCCATCCATTCGTCTCCCATCATCAAAGAGATAGTCTCATTCGCTTTTACGACCAAATGGTTTTCATCCAGATCATTGTCCGACGGTGACGTTGATCTAACCAATATTCGTCGGTCCCTTAACTTCGCAGCCTCAATAGCCTTCGCGTGGCGAGGCCTTTGAAGTTGGTGTGCTACATTCTGGGCTGATAAACCCCGTGCTCCAGCTTTTCTCTGTCCATCCATTATAATTTGTTCCGGGGCATAGCCGTTCGTCTGCTCCTCTGCTTCCTGCTCTTTATTTTACATCCTAGACTGCAACTCCTCCGTTTTATCCATCAATCTTTCCATCCTAGCTACTCCGTCATCTATTCGCCCGTGTGTTTCTTCCAGCCTTTCCCAGTGCTGGTGCACCCATATTTCTGCTAGCTTGTCTTGATGCGCTTGAAATACTCCAAGTATTACGTCTTCAACCGTGTCCTGGCTTTCCTGCATTTTGATTAGTATAGTAGACATAAGACTCACCTTTTCCCAAAGACTCTTCGCTGCTGATATTCTTTCATTACTTAGTTGTTGTTGAGAGAGTTTAGCAAGTTCCCGGGGTAGTGCTTCTTGATAGTTCTGTCCCTCCTTGAGTATTCCTTCTTTGAGTGCTCTTTCAAGTAATTTGTCGAGTGATTCATGTTCGTATGCTGTCCGTTTGGTCTGGGCCCGTGTTTGTGATCCTGTCGGTGTAGGTGTCGAGGTCATTGACGTGTCACTGCCTGCGAGGTTGGTAGTGTCGCTTTGGCTTCCTTTTGGCGTGGCAGTATGCTTGGGCATTCTCCTCTTCATGAAAACAGGTATATACGGTCTTAAACTCTGAGTACTATCTCTACCAAGGCCCCGTATTTTCCGTTGGTTCTGTGTAGAACCGTGGGAATTTCAGAGGTGGTGGAAGTATTAGGTTAAGCCGCCCCCGTAAGATCTACTGTGTGTGATTGTACGTCTTGATTTTTAACGCAGCTTTTTCGGGAGACTGGAACTACTTACCTTGACTCTATACCGTTGCATCACATTTGGTCTTATAGATACTTTATACAGCCCTGACCAACACATATGTACATGCCAAGGTAGTAGATATCCTGTATCCCTTTGCAGCTCTTTATTGATCATACAAATCTACGTTGGACATAGAGCCTTCAGCTCGTTTGTATGGTGATGTTGGGTCCCGGGAACAATGATGTATAGCTACACACCGGCATTCAGTACTCCCAGTGAAAATTGACCCCGAGCAGATCTGACACATAGACAAAAAATCGGAGCTGAAACGCGGAAATCTGTGGATATCTGGAAACTAGAATGTTTCTCTTACAAAACCCCAAAATTGCAGATCTCTCCAGATACTCACAGATTTTATCGAAACTGTTGTCAGGACTGAGTTTCCTAATTAGGTGGTCTGTCCATTCCAAATACCGTTACCATCGTGAAGTCCATTTACGCACGGACCACGCAGCATACAGTCATGCACAAGTGAACATTGAATTTGTCATCTCATCTTTCTTTGTAACCACCACAATCTCCGTTCCTCCCCATCCCCGTTCCTCCCCACCCATCCCTTCAGCAACCTATATCCACTAGAAAGGTATACTCGTTGTATGCTTGGCCCAGTATTATCATATACCAAGAGCTGGAGCGCTAGTCTGACCCTAACCTGCATGCTGGACAGTGGATATTGCAACAGTAACAAGGTCAGAACACCCCAAACTTTCATTTCATTTCATACATTAAAACGTTCAAGGTATATGTAAACAGGACATTATGTGGGACCACAGGCTTGAGACGATGCCGGACGCGCGCAAAACGCGCATATATTGAGGTATATTCATGTGTGTGTCGTGCCTTATCCATTGACCTTCGTGAACTTATCAACATCCTGTAGAAACCGTGAGCGTAGGACAATGATGGATGGGCATACAAGGTGCGTCAGCGTTCCGTGTCTTATTTGATTTCCTGTAGATTCTGACGCTATCCATATGCATTAGATTGTGTCAAACGGAAGCCGGGGTGCTTGAGGACGTACGGAACTCTAAGTATTGTATCAACTTCGACGTATATGTATACATTAGACCGCATTTGCTGCGAGATATATCAACGTTTCTATTCCATAAGAAACACTTCATATCTATTTAGGCCCCGCTCTAAAATTCTTCAAGTGGGGCTTTAATGGGGCGATCACCAGGCACGGGCCTCACTTCCTGCGTGCTCTTTCAGAGTCCTCTCCATCCTTCAGATACAGATATGTGGCCCATCATGGATGAATGTCTTCTTTACGCACAGACACCTAACATCATGGGGATTTGGTGATGAGAAAGCGGAGGTTTCTGGATTGAATGAAAAACTATGTAGTCGTTGTGCATCTATATTGTAGTATTGTTTCTTTGTCGTGGAGGATGTAGTATCGAGCAGCAAAAGCTAAGTAACATATGCTTCTCACAGTAGGTAGATTCGATTCAGTTTTCCATTTTTTTTATGCTCCATTTCGTTTCTCTCTAACCCCACTTTCAAACTTCATTGTGGAGTTGTGATATATCTCGTAGCAAATGCGGTCTATTGTATATAATAGCTACAAATATAGTGATAATATAATCATTTCAGAAAAAAGCAGAAAAGAAGCAGAAATCTGAGGACTGCAAGGACCAATAGAAGCCCGTCAATGTGCTTACTTGACTCCGATACGGTCCGATTTCCTCAGAAAAAATCTGAACGAAGCAAAAATCCCGGAGTTGAGCGGAGAAAATCTGAAGGGAATCTGTAACTCAGATTTTCTCGGATATTCTCCGACCCACGCAGAGTCGTTTTTCACTGGGATTCAGTTCTTGGACCTTGTCCGGTTTAATAGACTCCTCCTCCTCCTCCTCCTGTAAATTTTGTGGGAAAATTCGGATGACATCGGCCGTTTTGGATGTGCACAGACTTACGGTAGGTATGGCTTATAAAAAAATCAATGGTCTTATTTCGAGAATAGACCGCATTCGCAAAGAGAAATTTGGCCATTTTTTAAGCTCTACTGAATGGGTTTTGTATTGTTGGAGCTTTCAGAATTCTCTTTGCGAATGCGGTCTAATACCTCACTACTTATTTTTACGTACAGTACAGGTGTATAACAGTATATACAGTTATCGAGAGGAATTATGGTACAGAAAACAACAGGCTGTCGTGCCAAGAGTCCAAAGACCATAAATCCGTTACTCAATTGACACACGTAGACGCATATGCAGTTGGACCCATTTGGACACACCTGGACGCACTTGGACGCTTTGGACGCACCGGGTGGACGCAAAGATCTGGGTGCCGGTTATATCTCCTTCTCGAAGTTAGCTGGGACTCACATGAGGTGCCACAGGAGCTTAGAAGAACTGCGAAAACGAAGCTTAACCTAGAGTTTGTGACGTTGTTTCTTTTTTTTATGGGGTAATGACGTTTCAGTTTACCTGCCGATGTCACCTAGATCTGGCAGATGACTTTTAGATGACCTAAAGCCTGTCGGTAGCAATAAGTGTCCCTTTGACCTCTTCTCTCCTTCTAGACTAAACACTACATTAGCACATCGAATTCAATGGTGTAGTATCAGCCGTCTCCTTTCTAATTCTGGATGTACGGCAGGTGCAAATAGCACCATTCAATTAAATCCAAAGCGCTGATGATATTTGTTCGCGTTCAGGATTAGCCGCAGGGGCCGTAAGTTGAACTCCCAGCAGTATATAAACTTCTTTAAGTGACCAAGTCAGTCATCAGAAACTTTCTCTTCTTCTTTCCTTTGTTTATACACTTCCGTTTCCCATTATCGTTTGTTCCACGACATGTTGATATACATCGCGGAACTTCTGGCTGTTATCACCTGCGTTTTATGGCTCTACCTCAGACGAAGGAGGACTCGTGGACACAGTATTGCGAATCTCCCATGTCCGAAGTCGAAATCTTGGTGGAAAGGTTTGAAGTTAGTCAAGGATGAAAATGAACCGTCTAACTTGTGTTCCTCTTGGATTGGCTGACAGGAAACTTCCATGAAGCACTTAACCCCAAAGCATGGGATTTCCACATGCGACTTCTTAAGGAGTGTACGTAAATCAACTACGCTATCCATTGTATCTTTTCACTACGAATGGTTTCTTTCGTGATCTTTATTCCAACACTCATGATTATTGTTCATGTACTCAGACGGTACCGTTGTCCGTCTTGACGGCTTGATGGGCGTAAGTTCCTCCGGGAAGTCTATACGTGTGTATCGAACACTTACCTGGAGCTTGTCAGGATAAGCAACTCATCGTCTACGACCCCAAAGCAATGCACCATATTCTTGTCAAGGTGATCCTATTAGCCTGTATGTCGTCGCGTACACTGAGGCTTCTTCGGGGCACTATTAACCAGGATCAAACTCTCTATGATCGCTCGATGATCGAGTGGGTATATTTGTTTAGCAAGCAACGTTTTTTTTTTGAAAGTATTTGTTAACTTTATCGCCCGTTATATTCAGAGCTACTGCCCTCGTATTTGGAAAGGGTTTAACAGGCATTACCGGTCAGCTAAAAACTCCACTTGTTGGCATCTAGTTTTATGACCTTTCGACAGGTGAGGCCCATCGTAAGCAGAGAAAGGCCTTGAACCCTGTGTTCTCCATTGCCTATATGAGAAATATGCGTAAGTGAACTTTATCCACTAAGCGGATTTACACGACTAAAGAGATTATTATAGTTCCCATATTTCATGATGTGGTACAGAGAGTGAGAGCATTGTCGATTATTCAGTTCATCACGCCTCTAATGATGGTTCATGAGGACAGCTTGAAAAAGGACTGACACGGCAACTCAACAACGCGAAAGAACCACAGGAGGTTCGTATTGTACCCTATTCTGCCGCTTCTACTCTGATGCGTTTCAGATTGAAATGATTTCGTGGATGTCTCGAACTGCACTTGAGCTTATTGGTCAAGCCGGGTTGGGGTACTCGTTTGACACCTTGGAAGATGATACGGTCACCCACCCATACAGTCAGATAATGAAACAGTTGATGTGAGTCCAGGTTTCTTTTATCTCAAACTTGAAGCCTTTTGAATTTAGTGGACACATCAGTAATATCCTCGGAGATCCGGATATGTGGATTCTTCGAGACTATATAGTTCCGTTCGCTGTGCGATTCGGGAGTGGCAATCTTCGACGATGGATCGTGGATATGACACCTTGGCCAAATTTGCATCGTGTTCGAGATATGTCCGATTATTTGTGGCAAGTAGCTCAAGAAATTTACGCCGCGAAGAAGCATGCATTCGCTGCGGGAGACGAAGGAGGAAAGGATATTATCAGTATTCTTAGTGTGTTTTTTTCATGGTTCATTGCTTTCCAGTAATCTGGGACTAATCTCTCTTTCAAGTGAGAATGAACCTGCTTGAAGATAGTGAAGACAAATTAGATGAAGACGAGGTTTTAGGGCAGATGTCGTTAGTTTTCTGAAGTCACTCTGTTCCTTTTTTGCCAGATTTTGAATAAAAGCTTACAGTGTGTTGACTTTTGCGGCCATGGACACAACATCTGTGAGATGTGTTTATACGTATGCGTTTTGATAATTACGATTGGTTCATGAATTCTACAGACGGCAATGGCACGTACTCTCCAGCTTCTCTCGACCCGACCCGATATCCAAGATAAATTGCGTCAAGAGGTCCTTGAGGCTAGAGCGGGGGATAAAGACATACCCTACGATCAATTGGTTTCCTTGCCTTACTTGGATGCAGTCTGTCGCGAGACTCTTCGTCTGTAAGTATTATAACAGCCTTACAATACAATGACTTTTTTCTGAAGATATTCCACAGCTTTCCTCCTTCACCAAACATATTTCGACGGTAAGCCGTGTGATGCCCGTCCATAGATGACGATGACATCTTTTATTTCCTACTTAGATCGACTCAAGATGCAGTTCTACCGCTTTCAAAACCTATTACTGGCATCGACGGAACAGTCATGACTGAAATCCACGTTCCCAAAAATACGTATATTTTGGTTTCGGCCTTGAACTCCAACCGTGATCCGGACATCTGGGGACCAGATGCGCTTGAATGGAAACCCGAGCGCTGGCTCTCTTCCTTGCCTAACGAACTCATTGAAGCGCATATACCCGGTGTCTATTCCCATTTGTAAGTTGAGGTTCTTCTATCCGTGATCATGATCAATGGTTTTTGCTCACTGGAAAAAAAAATTAAACTCAGGATGACCTTCAATGCTGGGTGGAGGTCCTGCATGTAAGTATTTTTCACTTTCAGACATTAACTTCTTCTTCAACCTCATTTTTAGTGGTTTCAAGTTCTCTCAGTTGGAGATGAGTATGTTTATACAAACTCTTTTTGAATGGAGAGTTATGCTCAATATCATATTTAATTGTGCGGGTTTTTAGAGGCAGTCCTATCCATGTTAATTGCGAAATTCAAGTTTTCTCCCTCCGATAAGACGGTAACGTGGAAGTTGAACATCATCTCGACCCCTGTTGTCAACGAAACCAACGAAACCGATAGGAGACCCCGGATGCCGCTGCGAGTCACCAAACTGGAAGGATAAAGTGATTCTCGAAGACACGAATTTTTTTTGTTATCTTGTATGTATATGCAACGTGTACTGTAGTCTGCTTTATGCGATACTAGGACGATGTCATGATTAGTTTTTGACTGTAATTTAATAGTAGTACGACAACTTCCTTCATCCTTGGATGTCTAAGGCTCTCAGATCTCTATCTAGGAAATTTAATCGGAGATCGATAAAAATTCTATATTACTTCAAGGGGTGTCAGATCCGTCCGATCTGGACCCAGTCAACTTCACGTGATGACCCACGCCGAGACCAAAGCCGAGTTATGCCGACACAATCTCGTTTAATAGACGCGTCCTAAGCTTGTCCTAAGCACCTAAGGTATGTACAAGACATAGTCTATTCTTCCGGTTAAAACGTTGCGTATATACATCTGTATCAAAGGAGACCATCTGTAGGTAACATATCGAATGTTTTCTTTGCTTCATTCGTCCGCATCCGTTGTGTAGGCTGCATCATTCGAGATGGGGTACCCTGAGGGGTCGGAGGGGTCGTTCTTTTTTTGCTTTTCTTTGGTGTAATTGGGACTTTTTGTTGGAATTCCAAAGGTGGCCAAATTAAAATGTTATCAGATGGTATTCGCAGCCCCTGCTGTTCCTCCTTGGACACACGAATGCTGCGAAGAAATTCTTCGGAAAATGGATGGATCATCCAAGCAGTCGGATGGCACTGATTGAAGTGTTCTTGTGCATTATAGGACCAGATCATATCTTCACAAGGGTCCAGCGGACACTTCAATGGTACATTTGTGCTCCACAGCTTTCTTGCCCTCTTCGAAGGTTTCGAGCGGTTTTGAATCATCTTGATATTGAACTTGTGCGCTAGTGGGCACGTGGATTCCGCTGTGGTAAGATTTTTCGACAACTGACACTTGCCTTTGCTCGTAGGACCAGCACAAAACCCACATGGGGACTCGCTAATCGCAACCTGATAAAAGTTTTAGACCTATCACTTCATAACTCAAATTCGTTTACCTTCACAGAGAATTCTTGCTTCTCAACACCACGTAAAGTTCGTATTATATGACCACCGATATGGTCTTGAAGGTGCTCGATCACTCATTACAGACAGTGCATGATACACGTTCAGCTGAGACCACCTGACCCAAGACAGTGTCCTTTCTAGTAATCGAGTAATGCGAGTCGGCTTATTATGATATTGAGTATTGATATATTCAATCAACTTGAAAGATTTTGAAGAACTTACGAGCTAGGTTTGTTGAGTAGGGAAATCCTATCGTTGATGAAAGAACTTTTCCGACGGTGAGTACATCTCTTTTCCCAGAAATAGGAGTTCGATGAAGTCTTTGAAAGGACTCATTCCAGAGCTCAAGCATACTCTTGTTACTGAACGTCCACGTAGTCGAGGTAAGACTGGAGTCAAGTTTATCGGACTCGATAAATGCCGTTACATAGTCGATCGATGATTCTTTTGCTCGTTGACGTGCAGGAACGACTAGCCGGCCAGGGATCGACTGGATCCGTAAGTTGGTCAGCTTTTCTGCAGATTTCAGCTCCGGGTTCTTAGCTTTCAGTGTTGCAAATGCAGCGTAGGAACCGTTCCAAGCCCAATAGATGTGATTGGTAAAATCTCGAAATGGTAGGAGGGAGAGAATCTGACCCGAAACCTCGTATTTGGAGGACTCAAGAGACAGCTCATCGATCGGAATGGAATTATGGAAGGTTGTCTTCGATCCGGAATGTTTGAGTGAAGTTGTTTGTGCAATCACGAGGGAAAGGTCCTCTCCACTGGTAACAAGTGTTGCGAAGAGATCCCCAAGTTGTAGCCAGCACGAGTGGAAGCAGTTGGATCATGAAGTGAAAATGGATAGGTGATAGATACCGGTCCAACATCCCAATGAACGTACAATCCAGGACATGAACAAGGTGCACGAGAAGTAGACTGTTGCACTGGCAACATTGGTGGAGGTGGACCTGCGTGGAGGGTAGAATTAGTACTTATCTTACTTGAATTCTTCAGTTCGAAGGAATAAATTTACCTTTAGGGACACAATTTTTCGTACTAATATGCCGATCCAAGTTTCCAAAGTGAGTACCTTGCCCACAGTGTATTTCTCTCTTACAATGAGGACATTGCGCAAAGAGAATGGCATTAACATCACGACGTGTCTTGACCGCATAGGTTTTTCCCTTTAGCAGTACAACAGAAACATCGGTTCCAAGAAAACTAGAAGAAGTTAGGGGCTGCTGACTATAGACATGCAGCTGGGACACATCGGAATGTACATTATGAGAAAGACTTTGGGTATAAGTATCTACAGAAAAAGAATCTGAGTCATACTGAGTGCTTATTGTAAGGAGGACGCGTCGACGACGCGTTGCGCGACGTGAAGTAGTGGTGGTGGTTTGGGACACGTCACTACGTCAGAGCCTTTGGCATTGGCCGCATATCGGCATGTCTACTGAATAGACACCCCCCCCCCCCGTGAGACCGTGTCAGAATCGGTTAAATCTGGAACCTCTTGTATTACTTACACTGTAGTAATAAGAATTTTGCCTGCCATTTTATCCGCTTTTCAACTCATAGAGGTTACTAGACGAAGATTTATCGGGTGTAAACGAAGTTTCACAAAGGACGCGGAGAGTATTAAACTGTATACCGTATTGTATCGCAGGGTTAAGAGGTACTGCATACGTTCGCAGGGTTACGTTCGCAGGGTTAAGAGTGGTACTGCATACGTTCGCAGGGTTAAGAGTGGTACTACTGCATACGTAGGCGAAGTGTCGGCCTTTTTTCATTGTTGAAATTAAGAATCTGCATGCTTGTTACACAAATATCGATAGTTTCTTCCCTGTCTGCTAAAGTTCTTTTCGATCAGACTAACGGAAATATTTCTAGTATCCTACATGTGGTTTCAATGTAGTAGGGCCTATACCTGAAGAGCGCAATTAATGCACACATATAGAATCTAGTCTCTTTTGGTAATATGTAGACAATCCGAGCTGTCAGAATTTCGTTGATTTCTCTTTTAAGATTGGAAGTATTCCGGGTCCGAATTGCAAGTATATCTTGTGGCAAATTTAATCAATTTATCAACACTCGATATCGATGTTCAGTTCTACATCAGGGAAGACTCCGTCAAGTCACTAGTGTAACGTTTGTCAATTAATCCTGTACATTTCAGCACTGCAAGCTTCGTGTTTTTTGTCGACAGTAAGTGCTGGTAAGCAGCCATCATCTTCTCCGATATGAAGTGTTCCCACAACCGTGTTCAAAATATTTCATACTTCAAAGCCTCGATCGTCTTAAATTTTCTTTCTTCTCTGGTAAGTACTTGACTCGCAGAAATGGTTTATTTATCCACAGTAGACCGTATCTGCAACGGGAAATATCTAGGCTCCACTCATAAAAATGGAAGTGGGGCTAGTAGAAAATGCTCGTTCGAAGTCAGCCAGACGCAGAAAAAATTGTGACAACTGTCACTCCGAGTAGGAGGAGTCTGTCAATAGCGATGGATTGTTGTGATCTTTTTAATCTTCAATCTGCCAGTATCTCAACCATTGCTCCCAAGCCAACAATTTGCTGCTGTTTCCGGTATAAGCCTTCAACAAACACGCTAGGAGGCGACACTGACGACTCACGAGTGTGACATGTGGTGAGTTATTGACATCTCGGAGATATTGGGACCAGGTGGAGCCTAGTAGAAAATAGACCATTTTGAACCAACAAAAAACGGTCAAATTTCCCGTTGCAGATACGGTCTAGTACGAAGATAATGATAATGCAGTACAGTCAGCACTAAGCGATACAATTCCTATCGATGCAACGTTACTTGTAATACTGAGAGTACATCTTCTTCTATGCCTGTTATGCGGCTACTGCAGGCAATTCGAATACATTTCGTGTGAGAGTTGGAACCTTTACAAGTATTAGTCAATTTATCTTAATCAGCACGTGAACATCAACTCCTTCCACTACAATCCCAGCATTACGAACGCGCCCTTCCAAAAATAGTCGGTTATATAACAATCCGGATATCCGATTGTGGGTAGAGAACCTTGCTTGGCATCGATGACGGATCACCAGATTCGCTATTCGTAATTCCTAGCATTATAAAGCTTGACGGACTCCACCGTTCTCTCTTCCCTTGTATCTCCCATTTGACAACGATGACCGACTCCTTCAAACTTACGCTCGATACTGATTTATACAAGGGGACTCTGTCTGTGAACACTGGATTGTTCATCAATGGCGAGTGGGTGAAGCCTGTCGAAGGAGGGACGCACGAGTGAGTGGATTAAACTCGTCACTCGTTCACAATTGTTGTGTTAATCGGAGGTATCAGCGTCTACAACCCATGTGCGTATCATTCGAATCTATAAGTTAGCCCTCATTTTACACCTAGATTTCTTTAGCGACTGGAAAAGTTCTCACTAAGATCAGTGCCGGCTCGTCAAAAGATGTTGATATTGCAGTGAATGCTGCTAAAAAGGTACGTCTCACGCATCTGGATCTAGTCTGTAATGTTGACCGAGTCAATCAGGCATTCAAAACTACTTGGGGATTGCATATGCCAGGCTCGGACCGAGGAAAATGCTTGCTGAAGCTCGCCGACCTCATGGAGAAGCACCGAGACGAGTTGGCTGCGTTGGAGGCTTTGGATGTCGGTAAGAATGTCGCTCGATTTTATCTACAGAACTTTGCTAAAATACTGTGTAGGAAAGCCTTATCCTGTAGCGTGGAGAGCTGACCTAAACGCATCAATTGGGACGATAAGGTACTACGGCGGTTGGGCGGATAAGGTCCAGGGAAAGACGATCGAGGTTCTTAACACCCAGGATTTTCTCATGGACATCTACGTTACTCACAGTCTGTTTTTTAGACTACAGAGAACAAGTTAGCTTACACGAGACATGAACCTTATGGTGTTGTTGTACGTTTGGAGCTGCATTATCGATCATTATCCTCTGACGTTCCCTTCTATCAGGGATGTATCATTCCATGGAACTTCCCTCTGGTTCGCATCTTCCCTAATTCAATATCATTCCTTCCTCACCGGGTATCTCTTAGCTCATGCTCACCTGGAAAATCGGACCCGCTCTGGCGGTCGGTAACACGGTTGTTCTCAAGGTGTGACATGAAGAAAGTTTGTTTGACTCGCGACCTCACAAGAACACTCTTTAGCCATCGGAAAATACTCCTCTCACCGCACTCAGAATCGCCGGGCTTTTGAACGAGGCTGGTTTCCCTCCTGGTGTTTTGAATATCGTAAACGGTCTCGGTGCGTAATCATCTCCTTACCCTACTTATTACTATCAAACCAATTTTCAAACCAGGACCCGTCGTTGGAGAAGCAATCGCATATCATCCTGAGATTCGGAAGGTTGCTTTCACTGGAAGTATCCTTGTCGGACGAAAGATCCAGGAAGCCTCTGCAAAGTCAAACCTCAAGAGCGTATCTCTTGAGTTGGGTGGAAAGAATCCAAATATCATTTTTGATGATTGCGATTTCGAGCAGGCCCTCAAATGGGCTTCAATTGGTGTCTTGTAAGTGATAGTCACCGTCCTGGCTACGATAACGTCTTGCTAAATTCTGTGTTATTAGCGGGAATATGGGTAGGCTTTTTTTTGTAATGGTCTCGAAAAATGCATCAAAGCACTCATTCTCTCCTAGGTCAAGTTTGTACGGCTGGAACTCGAATTTTTGTTCAAGAGGGTATCCATGACAAGTTTGTCGCGGCGCTCACTGCTGCAGCCCAAGGCTTGCAGACAGGTACTGGTGATCCTTTCTCGAAAACGACAAAACATGGACCTCAAGTCTCCCAGATTCAATTCGAGGTACGCTTGTCCTATGTTCGCGTGTTTTTTCTTCATGTATGACTAAAATCTGTTCTTATGTATTAGCGTGTTATGGGCTACATCAACGACGGAAAGGCTGCAGGTGCCACTGTTACGTTCGGTGGAGAAGCTCATGGCGGGGACGGATACTTTGTCCAACCAACCATTTTCACCGATTGCAAACCCGACATGAAGATCGTCAAGGAGGAGATCTTTGGCCCGGTCGCCGCAATAATGAAGTTTAAGACCGAAGAGGGTGCGTAGAAGGTTTTTTTTTTTCGCACGTGAATGAATCAGCTTTAACGATTTGATCTGAATTTTTTTTAGAGGTCGTTGAGATGGCAAACGACACTTCGTACGGTCTAGCGTGTGGTATTTTCACGGAGAATGTCAGTCGCGCTATTCGAATGTCGCATGCGCTTGAGGCTGGTATGGCTTGGGTCGGTAATCTTTCCTTTTTATCAAATAAAGCAGTGTCTCTTCAACGCGTTTTTTTTAATAGGTCAATTGTTACGGAACTTCGGAGTACCAAGTCCCGTTCGGTGGTAACAAGCAATCCGGAATCGGGCGAGAGCTTGGGGAATATGCTATAGACTTGTAAGTGATCTCCTTCGACATTCTATAACAAGGCTGATATGTTATCACTTCCAGATTCACTGAAGTTAAAGCTGTACATATCAATGTAGGGTTCAAGCTGTAGTAGATTGGCTGAGTCCTTGTAAACTCGGGTAGTGAAGTTACGAATTTTATCAGGAGATAAATTGTTTTTTTTTCTTCAATAACGAAGTGTATATACCACATAAGTAGGCGGCTTTTCGAGTCAAGACACAGCAATCGGATCCGCCAGAAATTTTGAGTGATGCTATCATCCAGTATTGAGGAACATCAACCCGCGCGCAGATCCGTGGCGACTCGAACCCAACGTTGGCGCTCTAGTAGCAACAGCTGAATGATCGTTTGGTACAGATCATGTCTTTTCTACTTACTTAGATCAGATGTACTTCAATCAGATGTACTTCAATGAATCAAAGTCAACGCGATGGATTTTGAACTTCAAACGTGATGAAATAGCGCAGACAACCATGGTCATAGTTTCTGGTTAAAAAGTAACTACCTTGGTTGATGAAGTAGATAAGATAAGAATCAGCTTTTAGTTGTTGTCCGGTCTATCACTGCCATGACGCTCACAAATAAACATAGCTTTTTCGATCTGAGCGGACACGACGATCAGTCAAGGCATATGACGGGTTGCTATGTTGATGATTCGAATGGGATATATCACAGTTCGAATAAAGCCATACGAAACCCAATTTTTTGAAGAAAAAGAAGAAAGAATTAACTGCATTTCTTAATTCCTAAAAACAAATTAAAGGGATTTAAGAGCACGAACTTGAGATACCAGGTGTCTTCACCTGTACAAGTGCCTAAAAGATCAAGATGTATCGATCAAGTTGAATTATATCTACCTTTGATAGTGCAGTGATCATAGTCAAATTTATCAACAAATTGCGAAACAACGGAAAGCAGAGATGCTATGCAAATATATATACAAATGCTACTTAATAGCGCAAGACTTGGTGCAATACTGCCAGTGAGACTTCCAACTTTCTTTGACCTTCTGTTCGCCTATTCCAGAACCTTGGCAATTGTGCACTTTGTCGTCTTTGCGTAGGACCAAACTCATAATTTGTTGACTAGAAATGATTGTCTCGAGGGCTTGGTAAGTAGTTGTTCACAGGTCATTTAACAAGGTAATGCACTTACTGATGCTGTCTTTCTTCATTGCAAAAAATATCTTTGTAAAAAAAGTATTTATTTATTTGTTTTGTTCTTATCGATCAGTATAGCGACACAGGCAGCTGTGAATTTCTTGCTGGCCTCTCCTCAAAAACCTCTCGTGGGCTCTCAACAACGCAGGAATAATACGTGTTTGAAACGGAGGCGTGGGGATAATGTTATTCTCTTCAACGCTGCAGGCTGCGAGTCAGCTCCGCGTCCTTTCGTGTCTCCGGTTACCGATCCCGATGATAGGTATGCGTTGCCTTTTTTGATTTTGTTTTGAGAAATACTGACGAGACGATCAAAGCACGTTTTACGAGCAAAATAAGGCGTTGTATGAACCAGATACCACTGTTGGCCTCGGACAACACATGGAGTGGAACGTTCGTAGGAGAGTTTCTGATTGGAAATATTTTTGGATAATGTTCCTCTTTCTTGGCGTCTTATAGAGTATGGGTCGATTGGGTAAGATGATCATAGGTTTGGGTTCGAGAACTGTGATTGTAAATGGAATATGGAGGAAGACCGTGTTAACTGGACTTGTATCAAAGAATAGCTTACCTACATAATTGCTGTATCAACTTCATTCAAAATAATTTATTCTACTTACATGACTGAAACTTAGTAAAAGGGTATTCACTTGGTCAAGACAGATAGCGAATCAAACGAGCAAATACATATCTTTATTGGCAGTCCTTCTTTTCTTTATCTACTTCGCCATAATTACATTGAGCCCCCTATTCCTCCTATACATACATTATCTTCGAATGGGGAGTCCTGAGGATGTCTACTTATGTCAAAATAAAGACTGAATTCGAACTGTGGCTTTGAACATGTATGTACATCAGATCAGAGAAAATCGACACGGAAGGAAATTCCAAAAAAGGATGTCACCATTGACACGCAATTGAGCGACATGGATCAAATCGTTGCTTACAGCTCTGAGAAAGCTGCAAAGAGGGCACTGAATCTGAATGTGAACTGGAGAGGGACGAGTAACATCGCGCGTAGGTACTGTAACGAAAGAAGAAGTCATGTATAAATAATATCTCTATGTTAACTTTTTGCGACTGCTTATCATCATATTTTTCAGTAACATGAGGGAGTTGTTGATAAAAAGACCAGAAGTGAGGACTGATATCAACAAAACGCTACAAAGAAGTTCCCGGTTTTATTTTGATCAGCTTAGCAAGGTGACTCTGAAAATTTTTTGTACTAGCAGAGCGAGCTTCCGGAAGAGTAATAGTTTATGGCGGTGATGGGTTTTTTGAGCGCCGACTAGGGAAAGAATTTGGAGCAAGAACGTTGGAGAAACTTGGAAGACGCGGAAGAAGGTTAATTGAAAGAAACTGATTCAAGAGAATCATGGCGATTCCAAGTTCACCGGTAGTAAGTTGTACTAAGTTGTACTAATGCATGTACTTATTAATGAGCCCGTGGCGTAGTGAGTCAAACTTCGCTGTAAGCCGAACCGCCTGGGATTCAATGAGAGGTGGCCGTCGGTAAGAAAGCCGTTTTCCATTCAAAACCATCTTCAGGAAGTCAAAATTGAGTTTGTTGTTGGAAGGTTGGAACGTTACTCAGAAGGAAGACTGCGGCTCACAAGTGCCGCGCGTACGCGTCATGGTCGGCATCGTGATGACATGAAAGCAAGTACCTCATCTCGAATACTCACTTGATCGCGGCCCAACAGCTCCGAGCTGCCAGATAGAACTAGCGTCGTTCATGATCATTGTACATACTGGTCGTCCGGCTGTTCCGACCGGGGACTAACTAACTACATGTATAAGGGATCATTGACTTACATAGTCTCAAGTCTATAAATTTTGTTTAGAACAGTGGACATCATTTTCGAAACATGGATACTAGATCCAAATCATGAGTATCTTAAAACTGGATAACTTGGAAAATAATTCGACTCGGTAAATTCAATTTCGATATGGCAAGATCTCCCAATCGATTTTTTCATAAGTTATGACGTCCAGATGAGCGGGCTGTGAAATGCATAGATCTTCTCATAAGTACGTGCCGAATAGTTAGATTTACATAAGTAAAGCGTTATAGAAATCAAGATCTACGACTTTGATACTCCTCCAGTCACAAATTCGAGATTCAATTACTGGCGTCTGTTTGAGATTAGTGATGTACGCTTCAAGTCAGGAAGAGGGCGCTCCTCAGAGTCGTCGATGTGGTGACCGTGACATAGATAAGTAATCGATGCTACGTTTTCATAAGCCACAGTAATCCAAGGATAAGATACCAGCGCAGAAGCAATATTTTACAGGGAGTTTGAGCATCTTTAGCTGATCAAAGCGGCCATCTTTGTACACCAAGATATCGCGAATAGATTACTTCACGGCGCCTGACTGGAACTGAATAGAATGTGATTTATAGCTTCCAGGAAATGATGATCTAGCCAATAAGACAATGACTTCGTGGGGTGCCTTCGTATCGCGGTGTATCACAGAGACCCGCGGAATGGAGTTCGATCATATATACCGGGGGTTCAGAAACATTCTCAACTTGTATTCAAGATTCTCCACACCTTGGTACCTCTTGGTACTTGTATTTATATCCGACAAAAGGCACGTTTACTATTTGTTACTACCATCCGGTGTTTCGGCGGTAATTGTAAATGAAGCACATACATATCAATCAAAGCTAGCACTCAAAGTTAGGCCTCAGCTGAGATGTGTTGAAGGTTCCCAAATCCCAAGCAAAAGTTACCATAATTTGCACGCCGCGAAATCAGAAAAAGCGAAGGACCCGAGTAGGCTACTAACACCAATGCCGGTGATATAGACGAGACTCGGGGCAGACTCTTGAGAGGACCCGAGTCCCTGCCTTCTCTGAAAGTTGATATCAGATATAGTTTGTTTGAACAAACAAAAAAATCAGATCGATATCTGTGATGTCATATTCATCGGTTCCTTTCCGAACCCCAATATAAGCATCCTTGGCAGTTTTTTGGTCACTTGCATTCCTTCCTCCTCTCGTGAAATCGTCGAAAAAAAACAAACATGTCGCAGAAAACCAAGATGCAATACGGTAACGTGTTTTGCTTCGCCATTACCAGATCCTCTTGTTCATCGATTATACTTCTGTTCTGCAGCGCGCCTCGGAAACTCTGGTCTCAAGGTTTCCAAGATCATTCTGGGATGTATGACCTACGGTTCGCCAGACTGGCAGTCTTGGGTTCTGAACGAGGAAGAGGGTATCAAACATATCAAAGCAGCGTGCGTTGTCCAACGTCTCCTCGTTATGATCTTGCCGTCGCTCTGCTCACGATGTAAAACTCCTGCAGTTACGATGCTGGTATCAACGCGTTTGATACTGCTAACGTATGTCCCTCTGATTTCTATTTCGCGCAAGCCTGTGGGTAATCGCGTGTTCCTGAACTTGTTTATTACGCGATCAGGTCTATTCCAACGGTTTATCGGAGGTCATCTTGGGCAAAGCCATCAAACAACACAACTTGGACCGGGACAAGATTGTCGTGATGACCAAGGTTCGCCATCCGTTATTCTGCTTAGCCCCCTTGATCTCATCATCATCGCGTCACGTAGTTTTGGTGGACGTGCGGCAAAACTCCAGACACGCAAACTATTGCCATGAGTAACGACCAGCTCGACGAAGCCGGATACGTCAACCAGCGTGGTGCTAGCAGGAAGGTGTGTAGGCAATGATTTTTCTCTCGCGGGTCGTGGTGATTGACTGGCTCCTCATCCGCCGTTACCTTTAGCACATCTTCGAATCCGTAAAGCACAGTTTGGAACGTCTTCAACTCGACTACATCGACCTCCTACAATGTATGTTTTTTGTTGGACATCCCATACGATTTTAAACTTTTACCAAAAGGCCACCGTTTCGACGATGAGACACCGATCGAGGAAACTGTGAGTCTATTCCTCGTTACCCTTTCTTCTGCTCAACTTACGTTTGTTTGGCCTATAGATGCGCGCTCTTGATGATCTCGTCAAAATGGGTTTAGTGCGTTACATCGGAATGTCCTCTTGCTACGCTTGGCAATGTAAGTGTTTAGTAGCAGTTTTTTTTTGGCTGGTCATTGAAAAACGTTTTTTTCCTTAATCAAACTCTTCTTTAGTCCATGACATGCAAAACTACGCGATCGCGAACAAACTGACTCCTTTCATTTCGATGCAAAACCACTACTCGCTCGTTTATCGTGAGGAAGAGAGGGAGATGTTCCCTACTCTCAACGTTCGTTTGCGTTCTTCAGATCTCTCTCTCTCTCTCTTGTTATACTGATCAAAAGTCTTGACCGTTTGTTTTGTTTCGTTTTTTTTTTGTTTTTTTGTTTTTTAGCTTTTTGGTGTCGGAGCTATCCCTTGGTCTCCACTTGCTCGAGGTCTTTTGACTCGTCCTTTGAACCAACAAACAAAGAGGACGGAATCCGATGCGTATGCAAGATTTCCCTTTAGTTTCAAATAAAGCAAGTCGTATTGACATTTGTTCTCCTTTTTTTTAGTTTCTTCAACAGTTACGGATCTAAAGAGGGCACTAGTGAAATCGTGAACCGGTAAGTATTTTGCATATCTAACTTTTTGGTTTTTCTTCGGGATCATTTCTAATCGATCTCCTTGGTTGGGATGGGGCTCCCTTCTTTCCAGCGTCGAAGAGTTGGCAAAAAAGAAAGGTGTTACTATGGCTCAGATCGCTTGCGCTTGGGTGCTCCATAAGCCTGGTACGTTATACACGTTCTTGAAAGCTTGTTCTGATCAACTGTTAATTATTAATCTGTCATTTTAAGGTGTCACGGCTCCCATTATCGGAACGACCAACTTGAACAACTTGTACGATCTCATTGGTAAGTAAAAACCTTTGCTTGTTGTTCGATCTCAGAATGATGACATTTGTATCGTGTTAATATAGCTGCTATCGAGATCAAGCTTTCGGCTGAGGACCTGAAGTTCCTCGAGGAGCCGTACAAAGCCCAGGCTATCAGCGGTCATTAAGCTGTTTACCTAAAAAAAAACTTTTGCATTTATGGCTCGACTTGTACGAATGGGTAAAAACTCCCCATAGTGTAAGGATTGTATGTCTTGTGTAGTAGTAGATGAACATTTCGAAATGAACTTACATTTGTATTCAACCCAAGATGTAGTTGATACCCCTTCGTGAGTTTGAGATAGAAACACGCATTGAGGGTGGGCTTGATACTTATTGCAAGTTTTTATCAGACGTGACCAACCGGGAAGTTTACGATTACGAATTTGTCTCCGTGATTTTGTGCGTTCCACCCCAAACAAACCTTCGCCATCCGATCAGCTTCCGTTATCTGTTGATGCGCATCGTCCTCATCCGCCAATGACGGAGTCCACCGGCGACGTCTCGGTCTGGATTTAACATTTTCACATGAAGAGAGTTGAAAAGATTGGATTTGAATTGCAGACTGGCAACCACATCTACCATTGAAAAAAAATGACAATATCGAGTCCGCCGTGATCGCGGGGGAAAAGGGTGATAGGAGAGCTGCATTGATCTTGCACGCTGAGGATAATCAACTGATTTTTTAGTGCCAGTGCGCAGTTAGAGTTTGGTGTATACCGACCGGTCAGGTCACTCTGCAGTTGAATGACTTTAGAGATGAGAAAGGGCATACTGCAAAAAGGTAATGACGTACCGATAATTAGTAGCTTTAAAAAATCCACTGATCAAAATCTCCAATGCTTCCCCGACATAAGTAATCTAAAATTACTAACTATAAGTAGGGAAGAAGAATAAACAGGGCAAGGACGTACGCACAATTGCATTATTAGCATGTTTTATCCATCTCCATTTACCGTCTCTCTGAAGAATCTGAAATGCGGCCACGGGTTGACTGTATATAATCTCGTCCTGCGGCGACAGAGGTGTCAAGGCTCGCAGCTAGCATAACAAGTAGGAAAGGTCGCTGTAACTTGGAATATGGAGGTCAGAGAGCTCTGCCGATGTTACCAGCCGACTGGGGCACTCAAATAACGGTGGGGACGAGTCCAGAACCATCGGAAATGGTCCACAACTCGATGTTGGGGAGGTAGGAGGTAAAAGGAGTAAATATTGAAATAGTGATCTGTAGAATGAGTCGTTTTCGGTCGTCTTGGGCTCTTTTCGATCGTCTCACTGGGAGGGAGCTCTAACCACACTTCGGAGTATAGAGAACCGTTGAAAACTGACCGAGTTACTTGTTGTTTATAGGGAGAACTTTAGCTGCTATTTGATACCCAAAGGTCGTGGAACTCTGCTATTATTATCAATCGACTCGTACACCAAATAACAGTGGTGACGAGTCTGGGACCATCTATAAACGGTCCAGAACTTGGTGTTGAAGAGGTGGGAGGTGAAGGGAGTACGCATGGTGACTCGTAGAGTAGTTCGTTTTTGGTCGTCTTGGGCTCATTTGAATTTTCCGGCTTCAAAAAAAGCCGTGGCTATACTTCGTAGCATGAGATTGACTTGATAGAGACACAGATATAAGTAACGGGAGGCAAGAACCAAAGACATAAACCTAAAAAGAACGCCATCAAATTAGTCCAAACACATAAAAGAGAAGATAATGAACGCACCCCAGTCCATTCATTCCATCCACGAAAAAAACATGGTACATACATCTCAACCTTACAGATACTCAAGCCCTCATATATCCGGAATGCACCGTCCGCTCGTAGAACAGAATTACCAACGAGTTGGGGGATCTACAGAACCTATATAAATGGAAGTTGTGGTCACAGGTGATTTGGCAAAACTTCAAAGGAACTACATATGTACAAAAAATAAAACGAATACAATCAAGTCCTAAAAGCCAATAGTCGCCTTGTATTTTGCAATGTTCTCTTCTGCACTGCCCTCCCATGAAGAACCCTCAACCATACATGCCTTCCATGATGGCTGAGCTCGCGACGCACGTACAATCTGTTCAATGGTATTCTGATCCAGAGTCAGCTCCATCATGCCCCCCTCCCGACCCGCACCTCCTGAGTCATCTGTCCCCTCGCTTTCAGGCCCATCGCTATCCGCACCCTCCTCCGGGGCGGGGGAAGGTGGGGCTTGGGAAGGTGGGGCTTGGGGCAGTTGCCCACCACGCTGAATATTGCCATTCCCATCAATTGTGATCCATTGAGCCCATTGGATATCTTGGGGCAGAGTGGGATTCTGACGGAACGGATAGTGTCCACGGACTCGACATTCGTGAATCAGAAAAAGGCAAGCCATCGGGGCGTGAAAATCTGCAGGTTGGAGACCGATAGCCTTTTGATGGAGAGTAACATAAGGCTGATGAGGGATATTGTCAAAGTTTATGAAGACAAATTTTGCGGCCTATAATCAAAGGTGAGCAAGTCAGTGATACCACCCGAAGCAATGAAGTCGCATACCTCGGGGAGGTAGCGAACGAATATGCGTAATTCGTCGAAATGGCCGTGACAATTTCGGCACAATAGTATGCCATTCCTGGGCTCCTTCACGACGTCCTTAGCCCGGTGCGGGACCCATCCTCGGTCTTTAAGTTCGCTCCACTGATAGTGTAATCAGATTCATGCAGGGATAACAAAGGCTCTAGCACGGACCGTATTGCGTTCCACCCTTGGCACAATATGTGCATGTTCCAACGGAGAGTTCACTCCACAAAATACACATGCTGGACTCCCGTTGAAAACATCGCGTACATCGATGCCCGTTTCAAAAGCTGATGAGCGGGAAGAATTGGAGATTTGGTCGACGTTGGGATAAGGGAATGGGCAAAGATCTGGGAGAGGTAAGGGAAACACGTTCATGATGGTGATGGGTAAAGCGTTTGTTTGTCTCGCCAAATAAAGGCTCCGACAATTTCGGAAGATGACGTCAACCAACGTTTTGTAACAAATTACATAAACAAAATGCTTACTAGTAGCGAGTCTAACACCGTCGCGCCTGACAAATAGTCTCTCCTAGCCAGACCGAAAACCAAACCGAAGGTTTGGGTCTGTTAGAAGAGTGACCCCCGTGTCACCGCCTCAAGCTTATTATGTAAAGTTCCTGTTCACCAAAGCTATACCCCGAGATATTAGCTGGATAACTTAGGGTACCCCTCCCGCAGCGATCTACGTCACGTCACATCAGTCTGACGGGGACTGTGCGCCAAAACCAGGCAGATACTACTAATTCCAAATTCCGCACGATATACTTACTTAATGTTGTCAATGCAATATGCACGGCTATGGATGGATTCTGGGTTGGGAGGTGTCAGAGAAGTATCGTTCGCGTTCTTCTCATCTTTAGAATGGTCATATATCTATTGCTAGACTTGACATAGTCTCGAGTAGTCTCGTACCCAGCCGTCTTGGAATTCGTATTATTTCTACCTCAGAAGTACTGTATGCTTGTATGCTTTCAGAACAGTGCGAACCACCAAGGGGACAATGATGCCCTATGATTACTACATGTAAGTATCGTAACACCCTTCGATATCCTCGGCTCCTCAGTGTCAAGCCTAAGTAAAAGCAAAGAACAAGACACCGAAGAAGCGACTCACGTACCAAATGAATCAGAATGGATCTCATGAAAGTTACGAGTCCTCTGTGCCGGCGAGACCTACCGCTCGACCGAAACTAAGTTCAGTCTTTACATCAAATCTATTTGGATCGAAGGGTGATGGTAATGGCATAGGATTATGGATGTCAAAAGTTACTCAGTTCCCCGATAGGCACTTAATCATAGCACTACCTCAACTTGAAAGTCCCTGGCTAGATTGCTACCAGCGAGGGGACTCAAGGGGTAAGTAGAGTCTTGAGAACTTAGTTGACGTGTCAACAAGTCGTAGTCGCGATTTAGTGTTTCGACTTAGATTTTGATCTGAAGGTGAGCGACATCAACCTCCTTGTTCGAGTTCTAAGGCTTTCGAAGATATTGCCAACGGCATTACTTTGTGGTCAGCCCTTTAGACAACCAGAATCATAACTTAAGCTAGCAAGTAGATACAAAATGGACATGTTGCACTCTTTGAAGCGAAAGATATTTTACAAAATCAAGACGGCAAAAAAAAATAATAAAATAGAAAGACTATGCAGGAATGGGAACTTCAGCTTGAGGGGTCAATCTGACTGCATGTCTTCGAATTGCATTCTCAAAGTCACGCGTAGCCGAATGAGCGGTCAAACGGTTGTCCTGTAGAGCCAAAGGACGAAAAAAAGAAAACAAGTACGATACTCTATTAGTACGTGGAAAACAATGAACGAAACGACTCACCCATACAACAACGGTTCCTGGCCTGTAGGTAGCCCGGACTTGAAAATCTGCGCCCTTTGAAATGTGATCGAACAAGAAGTTGAGGAGATACTCTGATTCCTCTTGTTTATACCCGACGATTCGTCTCGTGAAGCCTTGATTGACATACAAGGCCTTTTCACCTGTTACAGGGTGAACACGAACGAGGGGGTGCTGTCGATTAAATCGTATCGGTAGAAAGCATTGGTAAAAACGAATGTCAATCTATGCTAGAACGAACACAGCGTACCTCAGTCTCAACAGGCTCCCTGCGCACCGGTCCCCCACGCTTCCGGGAAAACTCGGCTTGTTCGACAGCCGAATGGACCGCTCGAAGACCCTCCAAACGTTTCTGGAATTCGGGAGACAGACGTTTGTACGCCTCCGCTTGCGACAAAAAGAGTGTGTCTCCTCCTGTCTCGGGCTGATCCAGAATGAAGAAAAAGGTCGTGCCAGGAGGCTGTTTCTCATATGACTGAGAGAATGTGAAGTTAACTCGGAATGATGGTTGGGAGCCAGAATGAGATTCTAGAAAGCTGGACTTACGACGTCTGAGTGCCAACTAACTCCGTTCGCTCTATTTCCGCCACGGTATACCCTAAGTCGGTCGTGCTCCGTGCCACCTGATTCGCGGGATTGCTCTACATAAGAAAGTCGGTCGTGCTCCGTGTCACGGTAAACTGGTTCGTAGGATTGCGCTACATAAGAAAGTGAATTTGGAGATAGGCTCAATTGAACTCACCGATGTGGAACTCTGGGTATCCCTTTACATTGCCTGACGTGGGGTGTCTCTGGATTGGCCCAAAATGTCTGGCAATTGTGATAGATAATCAACTTATGAGCAGATTGTTCCGCAGGTGATTCAGTAGAGTCGACCTACTTAGCAATCTCAATCTGACGATCCGGAGACAGATCCTTGAAGTCCTGGTCCCGGAAAACTAATAGCTTTCTTTGAGCTGCATACAAGGCGAGTTCGTCGAGTCCTTCTTTGGATAGTTCGGATATCTGGACACCAGTGATTTCGGTACCTATATAGGAAGTTATGTCCTTCGTGATCGTGTTTTCAGTTAGAAGATGGGGTTTGGAAGGATCAGCACGGGATCCTGGATCGGTGTGCTCTGTAAGGATGGGAGTAGTTAATTACAAAGATGAATCAAGCCGAAGCCTGGAAGTAGTTTGTTGAAACGAACCAAAAATCTGGGTAGGCGGAAATTTCTCTTCCAAATCGTAATGTGGATAGTAGAAAGGATAAGTAGGTCCGTTCTATAAATATGAAGGCTGAACAAGTGTACTGTGAAGTAAAAATGAAAGCGCTAACATTTTGCTGCAAGGTAGCCTTTGCCTTTCCGATGGGGTCTTCAGCAGGATCATCGCGTTTGTCAGAGACAGAGGGTGCCATGTTAAGAGTTACGTTTGAATATAGGACGATAGAATGAGAACTACATTCAAAGAAGGACACTCACATTTATAAGATTTTTGCTATGCCTGTGCCATGAATCCTCATAATCATGCAATATGGCCACTTGAAATCGCCATTGCAGCAGATGACCTTGCAAAGGTGGTTCTCTCATCCAAATATGGAGGATCATAGCCTGAGTAGAGATATGGCGATATCTGAAGGAGCGGTGGTGCAAGAGGATTTGAATACTACTGTAGTAGTATCATGTGGACTCCCGGTGGAAAACCTTACCTTTTGCATCCCGACTAGGTCTATTACTAGACCGTTCTCTCCTTCCACACTACCAAGAACTTCGAAATACTTATCTGTACATTTTTATAGAGCTTATTCATCTTTGCCAAACCAGTAAATGTCCTTTATCCATTGTCGGTCCCTGGGTAGCCTTCTCGCAGTGAAGAAAGTATTAATAGCGACTCATAGCAGCTGATGCGGAAGCTAGTCCCGATGAAAAGGAGGCGTACTGGTTCTCTCTGCCGTTGAGCTTCAAACTTCAAGCTTGATGGCATCTTGACTGTTCAGTTACCTTCATATGTTATCGTCGCTGTCGAGTGTTTATCGCACACCGATTTTAAGGTTCATAAAAAACGCCTGATGGAAACCAACGTCCACTCCACTTATGTCAGTGGTGACTTGTGATCATTGACCAGCCAAATCAATGGCGTCTCAAGTTGGTAGTGGCGATATGTCGATGGAATACAGAACAATCTGAAGATCTTAAGGACAAAACTTTGAGTAACGAAGAAACATTTACGGATCATGAAACCGAACGGCCGAAAGTTTTTGAATGAGTTATCTATGGACTCGACTAGGACACAGTAACTTGCGCGGAATTCAAGGGAGAAAAATTAGCATTCATATATGCCTTCCGGCATAAGTACGCTACCAATGTTCGTTGACCTTTTGCGAATCGTTGGTTCTAACTTCTGGGTCGTTCAAGGCGGGTTGGACTCGGATATGATCTATGAAAGCGATTATAATGCTTGCTAAACTTCCCTGCGTGATACAAGGTATACTTAGTCTTGATGCATATGCTTTTGAGGAAGGGATACGTTTTGAGCCAGTTCAACGCACGCTCTTAAATAGACTGATACACAGCCTGGGAAAATGGCGGTCTACGGCACTTTATTTGCGTCAATGATCCAGTACCAGAACGTAAGATTCAAGGTATGCTTTCTATCTGCTGACGAATGCAGAATGAATTTTTTTTTGTGTGAGTTAGTAAACTGGGAACTACTGATTTGTTCAGTTGCATGAGAATAAGCGATAACTAACACTATGAAAACTTAAGAAATACATGACCTAGGCCGTTGAGCTGCAATGTTCCGGAACCCTTAAATCGCAACGTAGTGACGACACTTCGTCTCACTCTGGCTCTGTCTTGTTCTTCAACCCAAACCATTCCTTCGTCCAGCCATAGGAATTAGACATGTTCTTTGCTAACGCACGGATTCTAAAAGGACCTAGCTTAGTCGGATCGCGGCCGTGCGGTCTAAAAGTAAAGATACGTCATCAGCAAGAGCACAATGAAGCGTGTCCGAGAGGACTATAAACACATACTGATGGCATAAAAGAGGAATATTGCCGGCTATGTCTACAACAGACATCGTATGAGCCCAAGCACAGAACAGCACAGACTTGAGAAACTCCAACAGCTTACCTCCGGTTGGCGTAAATCGGCACTCAGAGCCCCCGAGATGGTCGTATCGCATGCCGATGTTTGTCAAAGCCTGTAAAATATGTTTAAAGAACCAATAGTAGACGAAAAACATATCAACCAAACGCGATAAGAAAGCGCTGAGTCTTGAGTCACTTACTGAAACAACATCCTGCCAACTCAGATTCCCTTTCACTTTGGGATCAAAAATTACCTCAAATGTGTTGAACACATGCTTAGGAACGTGAAAAAATGGAAGTTTGAGGTCTTGTGCTAACGTGGTTCTGTCAGTTTGTTGACCATCAGCAACAGCTTTTGAGGTCTTGGGAGTGCTTGATGACGGAGACGGCCTCGTCTTGACTTTCAAACCTTCCCTCTTTGGTTTGTCCGTAGTGGTGATAGATTCCGAAGGACGAGAGGAGTTGTAAGGTTTGATATCAGCAGGTAGCTTCTCGGGGGATTTGGACCGAGGGTCTTTAACTGGGCCGACTGGCTTAATATTGGCAGCGGAGGAGGCGGACTCGACCGAAGGTTCCCCTCGACCCTCAGGTTCAGCACCTGTAGATTCTGGCGAAGGAACTAAGCGAGACCTCAGTTTGGCGACAATCCACCTCGGTTGCACATGCGAAACAACGAACTGCGTATGAACATCTATCAGTCCAAAGTTAAGCAATCAATGAAGGGAGAGGGCTAACATCCTCGATCTTATTTATGTTCAGCTTCTTGGTTCTACCGATCTTCCGTGCGGATGCGTCAATCTCCTTCCAAACCTTGTCAAGGACGGACGGCGTTTCGAGAGAGCTGGGGTTCTTAACATTCTTCTCCAGAAAAGCGTCTCTAACGGATTTTTCGACGAAAGAGACATTTTCCGAATATCTCCGGGCATGAGCGTCATTGAGGACATTGTCAGATACTGGGGCAGGTTTAGAGCTCTCGGAATCCGCGACCAAATCGTAATATTTCTAGAGGACAATAAGAATGGGACAGTCCGAAGAAAGATACGAGAAAACATACATCGAGCCGATTCAGATAAGTAACAATGCTAACGAGATGTTCAGGAAGCTGGCTGATCATCTCATGATCGGCAACACGAAAACATTTGAGTAAATCGTTGCGGTAGTCCAAATCTTTCCATCCCGGTAAGAGGCCATGTTTCTGAGTGGCAAACCGAATCAGGGAACATTTAAGATCGCCTTTTGTTGTAAGAATCCGGTTGAGTTCGTCCGCGACCTGAGTATCGTAATCAAGCAGTTCGATTGCACCACCGGTGAAGTCTGGAAAGCTCTTTCAATTTCAATAAACCATATGAGTATTACTACTATAAACGTCAAGAGACCAATGTATCTACTCACCTTTACACGTCTCCAAAATTTCTTTCCCAGTTCAGAACCTATGACACCTTTCATAAGCTGTTCCTCTACATTCGCTATCCCTGCTCGAACGATCATTTTTACTGTCTGAATTAAACTATCTCTCTTCTCTAGAGCACCCATACGACCTCGCGTTGCATCAAGTTGCTCCACCTCTTCTAAGAACTCAACGACAACATTCCACAATCCAACCCGTAGAATAGTATTGTGTATGGCTAATCGTCTTTCGGCACGTTAACCGTTGCGTTGAGGAACAACAACGAAGCAATGACTGGAAAAAGAATATCAGAATCAGGTATAGGCAATCACGGTGGCGCCCTGATCTCAGCGACGCCACCTGGAATAAATTTGACTGAGACTCGGTATGGCTACGTTTACATTAAAAATCAAACAGATACTTAAAAAAGAAAGGCTCGAAAAGGGAGACATTAAAAACCCTCCGGGTTAGAAACCACATGGGAAAATTCACCTCGGTCGGGAAAAGTCTGCCACCTTCAAGAGTAGAACTATACAGGGAGAGGTGGGAGGGTAACGCGAAAAAGAATGGAATAGTCACTGAAGCGACATGAGAGTTCATAAAAGAATGCCAGGTGAGAATGTCTCGGAAATGTATATACATGTATGTACGGGGCCGTGAAGGCCTAGATGCACGGAGCAGTAGGGGCCACAGAGGCCTAGATGCACGGAGCAGGAGTGGACAGCCCGGAGGTCCAGCGCACGGAGCGATGATCACGGAGATCGGCCACGGAGGCAAATGCACGGAGCAGTGACTCGCAGAGAGTCAATAGTGCACGGAGCACAGAGAAAATATGAAATTGGGGAAGAGAATCAACTTCGAACCTAGGTCACTTACCGAGACGATTAGTCTATTGTAAAAATAATTTTTAAAAATTAACTAATCGTCTTTCGGCACGTTAACCGTTGCGTTGAGGAACAACAACGAAGCAATGACTGGAAAAAGAATATCAGAATCAGGTATAGGCAATCACGGTGGCGCCCTGATCTCAGCGACGCCACCTGGAATGCATTTGACTGAGACTCGGTATGGCTATGGAGCCTATGGAAAAAGAAAAATGATGAGAAATAGATGTAGAGTCGAAGGCGAATGAGAAGAGGGGTGTTAGCGAAAGATGGAGGAAATGATGAAGATTTTAGTATTGAAGCGAACAAAAATAGGTGATTGAAACAACACTGCCCAAAAGATAAAATCAAGGAAATAAAGTACAAACAATTTGACCTCTGAGTGAGTTATGTATGCCATTGACATGGTCGGCAAAACAATGGAGTCCAACCAAAATAATTCGGCACACAAAAAAAATACAAAGAGGGGACCACCCGTCATTGAATTGCAGAGAAATGAACACTCCGAAATTTGAGGGGCCCGACGAAAGAACGGAAAATACCTTGATATATGCACTCAAGGAAATCAAATATGGTCAAATGAAAACAAAAAGGCGTCTGGGATGTGCTGATAAAGAATGAAGCAATGTAAACACACGAGAAAACTAAGAATAGACCTGTGTAAAAGACTTATGTATGCATGAATGAGAGCATTATGCAACCATTCTGAGTCCAGGATTATGGGGTTATGAACCAAAAACACATCCACGTGTGTCACGACACTTGTGATCATGAGCTTGTGCAATCATAGGACTACAACAAAGGAAAGACGTGAAAAATGAAACAGATCATATACACACAACGTGATAGTTGTGATGACTTTTCAGACATGAAAAGATCAAAATAGGAAACAGGCATGAAACATGACGGTTGAAATGAAAAATGAAATGTAGAGAATGTAACAAAAACAAAGCTTGAAACGAGATATAAGTTGTAGATGTAAATCCACTTGAAGAAGATCTATTTTGGCAATTGGGCCACAGAGGCGGGGATGAGCGAGATATCCCAACAGCACAAAAATTGCCCAAAGGCATGTGAAAAGAGCAAAAGCTAATAACGACTGGCAACGATGGGTATGAACAAATACTCTGGAGGCGGAGTATGAAAAGAATTCGAAAAAGAGGATTGTGAACAAGGGTCACAGGGACCAGTCAATTTCTTTGGACCGCAGATAGCTCAAAGAGCATTACAAATAGCTGGGAGACAGAGTACGAGAAAAAATTCACGCAACCTGTACAACCAGAGAAAAGGGAAGAGAGGATTATAAGCAGGGGTCGCGGAGACCAGGATCACGAGGATCGAGCCTCGGGGGTAACCTGTACCACCAGAAAAAAGGGGGAAAGAGGATTATAAGCAGGGGTCAAGGATCCCAGGATCGCAAGGACCAAGCCACGGAGGCAAAAATTGAGACGAGGATCATGAGGATCAAGCCTTGGGGGCAACCTGTACCACTAGAACAAAGGGTGAAAGGGGATTGTAAGCAGGGGTCACGGAGACCAGGATCGCAAGGACCAAGCCACGGAGGCAAAAATTGACATCCCGCTCAATTGCGAGTGTCGACAGAGTCCATGAAAGAAATACGAGCAGTGCTCTGTGCTCAGCAACACTACGGAAAATAGACACAAACAGTGCTCTGTGCTCAGCAGCACTGCAGAAGAATGGATAGAGAACGTGGAGGCGCCCTGACCTCAGCGACGCTCCCGTGTAATCGAGGGACATGTTATGGAACTGCCAGTGGGGCACGGCAGTTACTAATGGCATCCGGAGATGCGTGGTATAGAATGTCTGATTCAATGAAATGAGACATAGCGATAAACTCATAGATCTACGAGTCAGTCTGTGTTGTCTGGAGGTGAGGATGGCAATGTCGTGTAAAGGTATTCCAAACGACTGATCGATTCATAGATCTATGAGTCAGTTTGTGTCGTCTGGAGATGAAGATGGCGATGTCGTGTAAAGGGATCCCAAACGAGTGATACACTCATGGACCTTTGTGCAAGTCTTTGTTGTCTCGAGGTGAGCAAAGGAATGATCGACTTGTAAATGTATGAGTGACTCGGAGTCCGCAAGGCACAGACGGTGGTGAAGCGATTTTCACTTGTAGATGTATGAGTGACTCGGAGTCCGCATTGTCTGGGTACAGGAAGCGATGTTTAGAAGTGAAAGAATAGTTTGTTGAAGAGTCCGCATTGTCTGGGTACAGATGGTGAATGAAGCGATGTTTAGAAGTCAAAGAATAGTTTGTCGAAGAGTCCGCAATGTCTGGGTCCAGATGGTGATGAAGCAATGTTTAGAAGTGAAAGAATAGTTTGTCGAAAGAAGGTCTGACAACACATGAAATAGCCCGAAAGCATATATATGTGTATGAGAGACCGGAGGTATTATATAGAAGGGATATGTAGAATAACGGCCCCAGCTGGGCACATAACGGAGCCCAGAGAGAATCCCTAACAATTTTGAAGAAAAGAAACGAGTGTACGAGTTGGAGCAAGGTTGGAAGTGCGCCTGCCTGATACTAAATTCCACATGGAAAAATGGCATAAAAAGGCCACAGCAACTGTGAATGGCCCGAGACCGACTCAAGTCATGAAATGACCCAACCACACGACTCTCTTTTCTCCATTCTACAACTCCAACATTCTCTCTGACTACCCCCCTCAAAAAAAAGAAACATGCAACTCTTTTACGTCGTCTCTACTACTCCACACTCCCTCTCATTCTGTCATAAGCATGGCGCAAGTTGTCTCGCAGCTGGAGATGCATGCGATGACATCAACGTGCGAATATGGATATAACGATAAGTCGCCGGTGCTCCATGCGAATCATCCTTCCTCTCGTGCGCTTGAAAACAACGAGATACTATTAGTCCAAAGGGATGAAATGACAAGGCGAGCTCAAAACAATGAGACAAGCCGTAGAAAGGGTTCGCAAAAGAGACACGGGAGAGATTGCTAGTGCGAGTCTCCCTAAAAACATCCACCAAAAAATATCCACACCAACGAAAATGAATCCACGCGAAAGAGACACGGGAGAAAGTGCTAGTGCAAGTCTCCCCGAAAACATCCACAAAAAGTATCCACACCAACGAAAAACTAAGTCGCCCGCCAAAATGTAGTCAGAATGAAATGACAAGCTCAAAACAATGAGACGAGCCGTAGAAAGGTTATAGTCTGGATGAGACCAGTTCAAAGCGATGAAATAATCGAGCGGAAGCATGAGCCAAACCGAAATGGATGAGGCAAGTAGTACGTCGAAGGTAACTTCCACGTATGTCCAACGCATCTTCACACACATCACCAAAAAAATAGTCTAAATCACTGGGAATCCACGCGAATGAGACACGGGAGAAAATGCTAGTCCGAGTCTCCCTAAAACATCTACAAAAAATATCCACGCCAACGAAAATCTAAGTCGCCTGCCAAAATGCAATCCAAGTCATTAGAGCTCTACATGAGAAGACATCGGAGATGGATCAGGACAGCGGTGTGGAAACTCCCCCTAAGAATAATGAATCCAAAACATAAAAAACACAATCCTGTGGAACTGCACGTGAAATAGACAAGAGAGACAGTGTCTCCCCCTGTTAAATCGAGGTCCTATGGAAAACATCTACATGATCGCATGAATAATCCCCTCACGCCCGCTCCTGAATTTTTAATCCTTCACAAATCACCATATGATTACTCCGAGTCTTGATATAAGTGTATGATTGGACGGGCAAGTAGTCGCAGTTGAACGCAAAATTCTCCGAGGTTCCGAAAGCCCGACTGACGGATATACATCCCCCAGCCGTCCAGTTCCATCCTCGAACTGTTTTTGTCGGCCACCTTGTTTCAGGAGTGAGGTACACTGTAAAACACGGCAAAATACTTGGGTCATTGCTGATGAGTGCTCGGAAACAGTGAGAATTGAAGGAACGATAACCACGGTAAACATGGCACAAAGTATAGAAGAGCATCTCGAAATTGGGGTTCGGAAATATTCGTCGTAATCAGAAGATGACTACGACCAGCCTAGTTCATAGTATGACTGAAAAGCTGTGAGTAATATGGTTCCAGATAGACTCGGCCCGGTATCCTTATGACAACGTCACAAGATACTATCACAAGATCCCGGTCAGAGACACCCAGCTCAAGGTTTCTATCGTCTCGAACTCTCGACCTCCCTCCACTGGCACAGTAAACCGTGCTATGTGAGTCTTGAGCTTGAGATAGGGTGATGAAGAGAAAACGCCGTGGTATGGTGGTATCAGCTAATGCTGGTTTGAAGATCCCATTAGGGGCCCGAGAAGTTGTATTTGGTCCACCGCAAGTATAAGTTGAATGACCTGTAAAGTTGTATTACAACGCTGAGCTGGTGGATGTGAACGAAGTGATGTTTAAAGAATATAACGCGAAAAAGAATGGAATAGTCACTGAAGCGACATGAGAGTTCATAAAAGAATGCCAGGTGAGAATGTCTCGGAAATGTATATACATGTATGTACGGGGCCGTGAAGGCCTAGATGCACGGAGCAGTAGGGGCCACAGAGGCCTAGATGCACGGAGCAGGAGTGGACAGCCCGGAGGTCCAGCGCACGGAGCGATGATCACGGAGATCGGCCACGGAGGCAAATGCACGGAGCAGTGACTCGCAGAGAGTCAATAGTGCACGGAGCACAGAGAAAATATGAAATTGGGGAAGAGAATCAACTTCGAACCTAGGTCACTTACCGAGACGATTAGTCTATTGTAAAAATAATTTTTAAAAATTAACAAAACGAGCGATCTGGGAGATAAAGCGGGGTCTGGAGAGAAGATCTTTTAGGTTGGCAGCATTGCCATTGATGTCTGGCATGAGTTCATAACTTGCGCCTGCATCGGCAAGAATACGACGTGAAAGATAACCAGGTTCCGTACGAAAGAGTTCAGTTTCAGTCTTGTAGAAATTCCGTTCCGTCTCCGCCAGAGACTTGAGAAGGGTAGAAGTTACGGGAAGTCTTGGAATATCTGCAATTTAGGATTACTAGGAGAGCAAAGTAATATTTAGAAAAGAATTCGTACTGGTATTGACAGGCTGTCCCTCAAGCCTAGCTCGTTCGATATCATCCAATTCCTCCAGATACTCCTCCGGCGCCACAATATCAATAATGTCAGTCTAGTTCAAAGCGAATCACGAAGTTAGTACGGCTTTGAAAAGCGAACAGAACACACCCAAAAAAGTTAACTGACGACTGTATCATTCCATACCCACTGCACGACGCCATACTTTTCTTTCAAGTAACGATGTTTTTCAGGAAACTTCCTCATGATGTATTTTTCGAGGACTTCAAATTCAAGGTTGTCCATTGACTTGAACTTTTGGGCATTGGGACCGCCAGCATTGTCTCGTATAATGACGGGCATCGTTGATGGAGTGATGCTAACAATTGGCAAGGTGATATTTAGATACAAGCCAGACTAGAAGTGGAAGGGCTCCGGCCCAAACATACCAATGTCTTTATACCGAGCGGTTCGATTGTAAAGGTGTACGAGTATATCCACGGGCTTGACGAGTCGTATGGTGCAGCTGGGCTGGTGGCTTCGGATGGGTATATACAAACGCGATCGGCGAGAGACACAACGAGCAGGTATTAGGATTTAAACCACAGACTCGCGCTGGTGCTAGTAAAGAGATAAAAAACGAACATCCAAGGCGAATCTCAGAAATTTATAGCCGCATCCACTCCTCTCACGATCACGCGCACGAAAGGCTACTTACTCAAACGTTTGAAGATTGATTCAAAGATATTACCACCAGGTTGTCTGTATAAAATGAAGGTAATTTTTGATTTATCTGTTCTTCTTTTTCGACTGGAAGCTCCTTATCAGAACTGGATGTCATTCTTCAGTCTCAAATGAAAGAACAAGGTCGACATCTCAGATCTCGGGGCGTTGCTTTACTTGATACCATACATAGAGCTTCCGCCCAGAAGAATCGGTGGCTTTCTTTGGAGCCGATTCAGTGGGATTAATGGCTGCATATTCGGCTGTACTTCGAGGAGCATCTGAAGTACCATTTTCCGAGTCTTTAAAAATGAGGAAATTCATATCTGTGTCCACACAGGTTTATGTCGGCCGTGTCCCAGAACGTCTTCAGAAAGCTAAAATTGCGATCGACTTTGGAAAGCGCGATGCAGTAGAACAAGTTCTAAAGCTCAGAGAGGGAAAAGAGGTCGATCACGGAGTCTTTCAAGTTTGGTTAGTCAATTATTTGCGGATCAACCACTTTACACGGCAAACTAGAACATGGATTGATCTATATACAAGGATATTCAGGCGAGTGACATAGGTGTACATACTTACTATCTAACCTATACTTATCGGAGTAGTACGTCGAAATATCATAGAAACTAAGAAAGTAGTTGACATAGACGTACTTATGTGAGTGTGGGAAGTTAATGGAAGATGAAGCAGAATGGCATAAACGTTAGTTCGTATCACTGCTACCAGCTCTCGCAGTACCATCCGATGAAGAGATGCTCTGTCCAGTCACCGATTCGACACCAGGACTGTTATCTTTTTTGTCACCCAACACTTGCGTCAACAAGAATGCTACTCTCTCCCTCTCTTCCCTCACTTTCCTCATCTCATCCACCCACCTCGCCTCTCGTTCCTCATACAAGTTTCCAAGGAAGCCGAGGCTTCCCAAAGCGGCATCCAAAGCACGTTTGAGATCCTCCTCCCTCCTTGTCGACGATAGATCTGAACTACCGTCTGAGCCATCACCACTTCCTCCAGAAGAGCCGTGACCAGAGACGGAGAGGAATCTATCAGCTAAAGAAGTCCTGACGGTCCTAGCTCTTCGGCGCTGGACAGCGATCTGTTTGAAACCAGCACGAATGGTGTTGAGAGAAGAAGAGTGGGGAACGTCAGAACGACGGCGGATAGATCGAGAAGTGATCATGTGGAGCTTGGTGGAATGGGAGGGAGCGGCGAGAAGGACCATTGTGGCATCTGTTTGACGATCGAGGGTTTGGAACTGGTTGTAAAAGATAGATAGGGTTAGTCATCAGTCCAACGTGCGAGCAATACAAGAATAGAAGGTATGGGGATTGAATAGCGGGACGGCCGAGGAGGGGAAAGAAGGAAGGAAGACAAGGACAGGGCCAAAATTGCCAAAAGGCGTATAGGAGGGGAAAAAAGAATGAAGAAGACGGCGAAGAAGCTTAGATTACGCCGTGTATGTTTATGTGAAGTTCAGGGGCCCCCCCGGCTTAGGCACACAAGAATGCGCAGAAAAATGAAAATGACAAGTAACAACGGACACGAAGTAATAACGATCAAATCGAGATACGAAGACGAAATGAAAAGAAAAAAAGAGTATAAAAGCGGCCGAGATACTCACAGCTTGATTCAACGCTTCCCATTTATTCTCCCATCGTCGACGTCTCTTGTCCACGTTACTGACAAAGGATGGATGATATTCCAATTCCAACAAGTCATCTTCGTCATCATATTCATCTTCATCCACCCAATCATTTGAATGACCACCTCCTCCCGCTTCGACCTCACCGAGTGTAGCTATCGTAGATTCGTCGACAATTGGAATTGGCACCGTCGTAGGTAACGGTTGAGGTACAACGATGTTCATTGGAGTGGTCGGTGCACTCAACGATACGACTTTTCCATTGCTTACACCCGGGACAGAAGGCCCTCCGTTCACCCAGTTGCCCTCATCCATTATAGCAAACTGACCCTCTCCAGCTGTCTCTTCTCCCGAGTCTGATGAACTTCCCAACGGCTCCGGACTCGTATCCCTCGGTTGAGTACTCTCAACACGAGGAGGAGGTTTCCTACCTTGCCTCAAAGGATGAGGCTGAGCTGGTTTGACTCCTCTTCCTCTCAGAGGTCCACCTATAGGGCTGACTGATCTCAAACTCGCCAAACTCGACAAACCCGACAAACCCAAACCCTGGACCGAATCTCTTCCACTCGTTCCACCGGTGTTGTACATGTTCCCGTATTCAGGTTGTCCCGGCATAACTCCTCCTCCTCCTCCTCGATTCGTAGTCCTCAAGTCCATCGACCTTCCTTTCCTCCTAGCACCAAGCGTTGGCGGCGGAGTCGGTAGAGGGACGGGTTCATGGCTAGGACTCGACCTAGCCGTGATTGAACCGTTTCCGCTAGTTCGACCGAGTAAGCGTTGAGTATGCCAATAAGCCCAAGGATTGAACGGAATATGCCCGTTGATGCCCATGCCAGTGCCGGTGCGATTAATAGGAGGGAGGAGAGAAGGGGTAGCGGAAGGAGGGGAAAAGGTAGAATCAGTGATATCCCCGTACCCGTTCTCTTGATCGATTTGAGCTTGGAGGTTTTGAGCGTAGATTTGCCATTGGCGAGCAAACTGCTCTTGAATGATATCCATGTTGGTCAAATTGGCAGCTGCGGCAGCAGCAGCGCTAGAATTGGAGTTGGAAGTGGTTTGGGCGTGACTCTGGGAGGAGTGGTGGTTGGTGTTGCCGTTGCCGTTGGTTTTGTTGTTGTTCTCCTTGGCATTACCTGCTGGTACGTCCTTGTTAACGTCTCCACCGTTGTGACTCGAACTCTGGGTTCTGCTGTTCTCGAGAGGATTAGGGTGGTGAGCGTAGCTCTTGGCCCTTCTGACATGGGAGAAGGGATAGGGATAGGGAGAACCAGCGGGTATGATGGGGCTAAATGGCGGCAAGTATTCCCTTCCAGACTCAACACCCATCCCATCAAACCCTTCCAACTCTCCTCGCAGGTAAATCCCGTCTAGTACCTGACTAGCATTACTCATGCTCATGTCGTCCAACGCATACCGAGTAGAGAGTAACGGACTTGGACTGGGAGGGTTGGTTTGAGAATGAGGAGTGGGAGGAATGGGTGCGTCTGGTCTGTCGTCTCTCGGTCGAAGACTTGAACCTCGAGAATAGTTGGAACCGGAGCGGAATTGTTCGTAGGCGGGGTAGACGGAACGTAAGTAGGCGATGTAAGCGTGAGTGGGATGATCCATCATGTCCGCCGAGTGGAAAGATCCGTTACCAGAGTAGAGAGACTGGTTGTCTGGCGTACCGGGGTTGAAAGTTGGATGAAGATGGAAGGGAGCTTGGGTTTGCCCTTGAGAGGAACGAGGAAGGAGGGAAGGTGACATAGGCTTCTGGTGGTGGTCGTACTTGGAAGGAAGTTGATCGGAGGAGCGGGGACGTTCACGTTCTCGATCACGAGAGGTCGTGGCGTTAGCGACCGGAGAGTTGGATTGAGAATGAGTGTTGTGAGCTTGTGGCCTGTGAGTTGGACCCGTGTCAGGTAAACCGACCTGGCTCGATCTCGGTGTGAACGAATAAATGTCTTCCTCAGCCCCGTCCTGGTCCTCTTCCTGTCTGTCCATATCACTTTTTTCGAATAAAGTCGCGTCCTCGTCATCATCTTCGGCACGCCTCGGTTTGGAAAGAGCTCTGGGGTGATTGTCGAGGGAACGGCGATGATTATTACGGCCACCGGGTCCGCCGTGGCCATAGTTGGAATGACCGTCAGGATTGAGGTCGGAAGAAGGCATAGGAGATCCTCCGAAATGGACGTCACCCTGATCATCGTCCAACTCTTGTACTGGTAAGCTTTTGTCGGGGGTCCGCACACTGCTGACAACCTCCGGTGTCCTGTCCGTTCTGACAGCGTTCATACCGATGGTTTGCAACGGAGGCGTGTGTGTTTGGGCTTGAGAAGCGAGAGAGAGATGAGGACGATAGGGTTGGTAAGACTCGGGCGTCTGGGTGCGTGGATGATGAGATTGGGGAGGAGAGAATGAACCCGTGGTCGCGGAAGAGCTGGAATGACGGACCATGGATTTGGGACTACTGCGAGCAGCAGGTGCACCGTCTCTGTTGTCGCCCCGGTCGCGATCTCGAATGGAAGTTTGACGCCGGGGTGGTTGTGAAGGTGGGACGGGGTCGGCACCACCAGTAGCGACACTACTTTCCTTTGTGCTATCACCTCTTCCCATCGTTTTGACTCGTTCGACAGCGGCATCGCGTGCGGGACTTTGGCCGTCGCGATCTCGAGGGTATGACAGGGATTGGACTTGGTGCGCCTGTGTCTGTGGGGACTGAGGCAGTTGAGGCAGTTGCTGGAGCGACTGGTTCTCTTGGGCCTGCTGCTGCTGCTGAGTTTGAGCCTCCAGATCCGCCTGTTCAATCTCGGCCATGAGTTCGTTCAGCTTCCATTTATCCTCCGTATCGACGTCCTGAAGCCCAAACTTGGTTAGGAACTGAGGCGGAGAGACACGAGGAATTGGTCGGGGATGGATAGGGCTAAGAGCAGCGGGGTTGGCGTTCGCGACAAGACCTGGACTGGGAGACATGGATGAATGATGTTCCGGGGAATGATCGTCTCTGAATGGAGGAGGGTTAGGGAGCGGCGGGGTAGGAAGAGCCCGTTGTACTTGTTGACCAGCGACATGGGGTGGAGGAGAACGACGAGAGGTGGTGCTAGCGTTGGCGTTGGGAGAGTTGGGATTGGAATGATGTTGCTGCTGCTGCTGGGCAGCGTATATCTGAGCGGAGGATGGAACCATCGGCATAGACTGAGTCTTGACCGTGCGGGGTCTATCTCGGAGCGAAGACGGAGAAGGGGAATTTTCTCGTTGGAGAGCATGCATAGCACCTATCGGGCAAGAGTAGAGTAGGGAATGATTAGTGTAAGAGTCGACGAGAAGTAGCAGAGGACAGAATGCCGTTTATGTAGAAGGTGAACGAAGATTCTGATAGAATCGATAACCGAACGATTCATATCCGGAACAAAGGAGACAATAAGATGCTCACCTGTCATTCCTAGTGGTTTACGAGCGCGCTGCGGGGAGTGTATGGACATATCTCTGCTGATTTTTGGACTATAAGATGATAGTAGGAGGATAAGTCGAGAAGGAAGAGAGGGAAAGTAAAAGTCACTGCGCACGACTTCAACGTGTTGGCTGGTCCTACAGCCTACAACGAGGTCGGCAATCGAATCCAGCTTTGGAACCCCAAGCCTCGAGGCAACACGCACAGACATCACCTCCGGTCCGAGATCACCACTTCATTTCGGCCAGCTATTCACTCCGAAGCCCGCTGACAATACAGCTTGTCCACTCGACAATTCCAGTCCGTCTGGCGACATGGAGTCAAGAGGAAAGGGACGACCCTGTCGTGTCCTTTGTTGTCGTTCAGGACAAAAGACAAAAAAACAAAATCCGCATATCCAAAGTTACTCACGCTTTCGCTTGTCGTTTGCTGCCGCCGGCGATGTCCCGGCGGTCTGGACGAGGCACCATACATTCACGCCGAGCTGACTTCTTTAAGCTCTGAAAGCATCAGCTGGACAGTTCCATACTATTGACGCGATACATAGTAATGACGGGAGAAACTGACTATGCACATGTATATATGACAGGCAAACCGTAAGTTGCTCAGATTCAATACGCAAGCCGCGATTGAAGAGAAACACGAGGTAATCAGAACAAAAAAAGTAATAAACGTAGGAGTTCATCGTGTCAAGTCTTCTCGGTAGCGATGAGAAAGAAACTCGTGCTAGACCTCATGGAATAGTGTGAAAGAAAAAAAAGGGGGTAGAAATGATACGTTAGCTTCCTTGTTTTCGTTCGACAAGATGTGATTCTGTAAAACGAGATCTACTTACTTATGCGTATACAAGCAAACGAAAAATCGGAGGGAGCTTAGCAAGATTGACCCTGACTGGAACATCAAATCAACAAAGCACACGAATCCTATGAGTACTATAGCTAAACACTTGAACCCACTAGTAACCCTCGACTCTACTTGGAAACGACAAAAGAAAGAGATGCTTCCTGTTATCATTATCGCATGCTTGTTTCTATCAAATGTTCATGCGATTATTTTCTATCGAAATCTTGTTGTTTGCAACGGGTGAGAATAGAGGGCAGTGAAAATAATCTCCCTGCACCGAACAGAAAGAATACACGTAAGTATGAAGAATAAGAGGATGCTCGGATGTGGCGCACCGTCGGGATAAACGTTTCAAATTCCAATCGATGATCTTCTGAGCTCATGCTCACGTCCACGCCGTCAAAATTGAAGCCCGAAAGAACGAGATGGAATATCAAAAGCTCCATATCACAAATAGAACGTTCTTACGCCTTCCTGGACTAGAGAAGGAAGAAGACGTTTTGGAAATTTTAGGAGTCTCGGTCATTTGAACATTCCAAGGAAAGAATAACTGTTCTTACCTGTGCTAATCGCTGATTCGGAGTACCCTACGCTCGACACAATAAACTAACGCTACTGTTCGATCTCCTTTGTACCCGAACAATTCGACGATGACAAGAAGTTTCTAGGGTAATAGAGTACTGAGAATACCTGCGCCGAGGTAAACTCCAGAACGGAAGTAAGTATCGATCGATGAATCTTCAGGAGGATCACCGTTTGCTAGGGATTCGGCGTCCATTATATTTCTCAAGAGATTGTGGTAGACAGATACTTATAGTAGTACGCATGTTGAGTCTATAAGAAAGGTGAGGTATCGTTAATCACGATGGAATAGACATAGACATATATGTATCATACCTAGAGCTCGTTCACTTATCACTTGATGATAAAGAGTATTGTTCAAAAAGCTTCGGAGTATTGGAAAAGGCAACGGTTATGAATTGTCTATTGATCTAAATCTATCAGTCTAACGCAAAAACAGAGTCCGAGTAAGTAAAGTAAAGTAGGGGAAAGCAAAGGTAAAATATTTGTTTTTCCTTTTTTTGTATCGGTAAAGTATAGACTTGACCGACGTCTATCATGATTTTGAATGGTTTCGAAGGTTTAGGAACAAGACCTCAAACTACATAAACGATCCTTTTAAACCTTTAACCTTTGATCTCTCCTATAACAGCGTCTTTGATCTCCTTAATCTCCTTCTTGACCTCGCTCAGTTCCGATTCTGCAGCCGCTTCGAGGGATTCTTGTTCCTGCTTGGTGCGGGCGTTGGCGATACTTAGGTAGGTGTCTAAGCGTGTAAGATCAGGTGTGGATGGTAGGATTAGAATAGATTAGAATGATAGAGATATGTTAATGGGACGGTTTTGAGAGACAGAAAAAAAGAAAAGAAAAGAACACTCACTCCAGAATAAACTGACTACGCTAACCACTACGAACCGTAAATGGTGAGGTACGATAGAGAAGTTGATAATCTGGGTCGGGACGAAAACTCCCCTGTAAAAACGATTTTTTAGTATATGAGTTTACGGCTCAAGGGAACAGACAACGGAGAGGGACGGATGAAAAGGATAAAACTCTTACCAGTTACGTATCAGGGTCGGAACGTATGCCTAAGAAAATAAATTTCAACGGGATTTATCAGTTTTTATGACCCAAAAGATGAAGAGAAAGAGAAAGGGAGAAGGAGGGAGAGAGGGAAGGTTTAAGCTTAGATAAACTTCAAAAAAAGAGTGGTCATATGCGTCTATGTGTGTGCGGAGGTGTATCGATGGAAATTGACGAAGAATACTCGAAAGGTTATCTTTTGTTTTGAAAGAACGACTCACAGCTTGGATCCTAGGAATAGCCTCTTGGGGTTTACCCTCCAAGACGCTCATTGAACCAAAGAAGAAAGCGACAGCCGCTAAGTGAAGGGGATTGAGAGAAGACGTTAAAAAGAGAGAACTTGGAAAAGAATATTATTAAACACGGACCTGGTGTAAGAACGGCCTGATCTAATCCAACCTGTTCTTTGATTGTAAACGAGAACGAAAGAAAAAAGTATTTTGCCTACTCACTCGGAATATAGTCGCCCTCGTAGGACTAGCAAACTGGATTTTGTTCAGGAACTGATACCATTTCGTCATGGCGGGGCCGAAGAAGCATCCTGTATGTTTTTTTTGGTGTTGTGGAGTTGGGGAATGATAAGAGACAATAAGTATGTGATTTATGTCGAAAAAGAGAAGGAGAAGATAAGAGAATAAAAGTTATAAGAAGGAAGGAAGGGGACACGAAACAAGAACGACAGAAGAAAGAAACATACCTCCATAAAACGTTAACCGTGCTGTCCGGGCAAACTGGATGGTGTTGACATGTCATAATATAAAGGATATCAGTTTTAGCGAGTTCCGACCGATGAACAATGAGGTAAAGGACTAAGAGAGAAAAAAGAGGGAACAAAGCGACAAGTAGCATAGACTCGGGGAGGAACCAGTCAACATGGCAGAAGGGGGGAGATTGAAGGAAGGAAGGATAATAACAAGGTGCCAAAGGGCGTGAAAGACGTGGTCCTGAAAAGGGCTGGCGTTTCGCGTTTACCGAAGGGGAATTTGACTCCAATTTGCTCCAACCCAACAAAGCGCTCCCATCCCCATCCCTTCTACTAGGCCCTCATTGCGACGCACGGAGAGAAAAGACGAGTAACCGAATAAAGCGCCTCCATCTCCTTCCCTTCTACTAGGCCCTCATTGCGACGGACGAAAGAAAAGACAAGTAACGCTTGGGACTTTCTTGTTTCCCTAGTCCAAAGTTGAATTGGGAAGAAGGATAGAAAAACTTACATCGTGATCCCAGCCTTTCTTCTCAACACCCTGTTGAGCTATCACGTCTCCAGCACCGAACAGAAAAGCGGCGGTCGCGCATTGAGTGGACATGGGTCGACGGATGAGGGCTGCACTGTATACGTAGACATAGTGTATGAGAATCAGAGTTCGGTAGGAGAGCTTAGACTTACTTGTAGAGTTTGAGTACAGAGGCCATTTGAGAATCGTGGATGAGGAAGGTGGTGGAAGTGCGGCGCGTGTGACGGATGAGCTGTCCGTGGTGGTGACGCGAGAAAGTGGGGTAGACAATTTGAAGGGGTTTTGGTAAGTCCGGGCCGAGGTCGACTCGATGCCAAAATGCCAGTCGTCTGAGCATCTTTATGTAGTCGAGCTGTTTGAATACACAGCGTTTGACTACTTAGCACTTACTACTTACTACTTATTCCAAGCTTTGACCAAAGCCTTAGAACCCTAGCCGTCGCTTTTCTCAGTCGAGTACAAAGCCTCAGTACATGGAGAGTTTGTGAGGTCGTGCCATTATCCATCCTCCGATCCAAATAGGTCAAGTGGTTGGTCTCGCCGACGCAGAGGACTCGGACTTTAATGAGATCCATTCTGAACCGGAAAAGTCGCTTCTTCGATGTCCTTCTCTTTGCTTTACTTGAGTTTGTTTATATGCAGATACATTGAAAAATTTGAGCGCTTAGCAACAACGGCGGCATACCAGTTACCAGCTCAGAAACCTCCAGTTCCAGGTTCGACTAAAGGTCTAGATGATCATCTCATGTAGCATATTGTACCACTGTCAATCGATAGCAATGTGACTGCTGAAAGCCGAGGATAACGAAGGATGGTATGATATACATGAGTAATCGCATGACATTGTTCCCTTGATGGTTTGCACTGGCCTGAAAGCATCGGTACTTCTGAGGTAGCTTTGATCTTAACTCTGCTATCAAAGTATATTTCTTTACGCAGACACGGACTTGCGATGAGGTTGACCAAACCAAAGTAACGACTGCGGTCGTGAGCGAGGGAATCTTACACCACGGTTCAACACAATACCAACGTATTTGTATTATCCTCGCCTGTGCTTCTCTCTGTAGAAACAAACGTATCTGGGAACGAGTGCGTCACGGTATATTGAGTGGAAGGGAACATCGGAAAGGAGAGGTAAACCAAAAACTACTAAAAACTCACCTTATATATTTCAAAGCAAACCTTGCGTCAAAACTCGCTGATACAGAGGACGCTGTGGAGTTGGTAGACAATCCTAGCATTTGATTTTGCGAGGTGAGCTCAAGAAGCAAAGGTATTGCGTAACATACATTACTGAGATCTTGTATTCACAATGAACTAGGAACTCAGAGACAGTCGATTCCATATTCCATCGAAAGTTTTCGGCCAACAAGAAACACGACGCGTTGATTGCGATTGCCAGAGCGATCAAAAGAGCAAAAACTCGTCAAGAACGTTCTAAACCTCCGCAGTAATATCATGAACTCACATCTTAGTCGGTATCACCGTCGTTCGATATTCGATCTGCACCGGCAATCTCTAATGACCAGCCACGCTGTCAAAACTAAAACTGTTAAAAACAAAAGAGATATACACGTACGAGAAGTTCTCCAGCTCGGGAATACATTAGGCCTAGCAATAGATAATCTATGGCCATTCTAAAGATGAGAAGAACGTGAATTATACTTCTCCGACACCGCCCGACCCAGCAGAATCCATCCATAGCCTTACATATTGCATTGACAACATAGTTGTGTAAGTAAGTAAATCGTGCGGAGGGCGTTTTTCGTATGAGTAACACTTGATGTTGGGGAGCGTTGTCCTCGAGTCTCTACTTCTCCCCTGCCTCGCTCGCGAGTCGCTCCCTCTCACCCTGTCTACTCTTTGGGAACAGCACGGAGTTGTGGCTAGAAAGAAAGGGTTCGTTGGTTCACGAGTCTCTATCTCGTCCTAATCTCATTCCCATCTCTTCCGTCGTCATCGCTGCAGAGGGCTTCAACGAAACCGTCTTTCGAGACCGAGAGCGGGCTGCGTGGATTCTTGTGACTGAACAGGCTTCCCGTTTTCTGTTCCGAAGCTGATCAGACCGTTCACGGGAGGTACGATTCGAGAATGTCCCTAGACTCGGAAAAGTATGTACTTCGCTACTAGTATCCTGTTCGTTATTCGGTGTATTTTTTTGATCTGCCGTTGCTCCCAGATGCTCTACTTCGCATATACAATCCACGTCCGTTGATCCTTCTTATGACGAACGCATCGTATTAACAAAGGTTTGAGTAACAGAAAAACTCGCGTTTACCTACAGAAGACCATTTCCGTCCCAGATGTCTATGGCCAGCTTCGGGACCGGGAACGAAACAGAAGCGCGTCAGACGTTCGACCCAGCGAACCTCATACAGTCGGTAAGAGTAGGAGAGGAGGGTGGAGGCACGGTTTCTTAGAATTTTGAGCTGTCGTTGATTTGGGACTGGCGGATCTCGTTCGAAACGGGTGATCAGCTTATGGGGAACAGAAAGCCCGTACTTACCAGGAGTCCACCAAGGATCTTGCTGTCTCGGACTCATGTCCATATGAGCCAGTCTAGATGAAAAGCTCCGGAACCGAGAACGATTTCGAAAAAAGAAGCGCGACGTGTTTAATCTAGCGGACCTCATGCAGTTGGCGAGAGTCCGGGGGGAAGTACGGTTTCTGGACATTTCGAGCTGTCGTCGGTTTGGGACCGGCGGATCTAGTTCGAAACGAATGAATGCTGGATCATCGCGAAATTCGGAGGAACATCTATGCGGTAATTCTTCTTTCAAATCCTTCGTTCCTACTTCTTATCTGTGCACATCTTTTTCTCCCGTTTTCGCGTATTCAGCTTCTGTACATATATACAACTCCACAATGTTATTTAATGAAATGTACATGAGTGTTAATGATGTAACCTGTGTGATTCATTAAACCAACTAAAGACCTCAGTGGCCAATCAGCATCAGAAACATGTGGCCAATAATAATAATCCCTTAACACCCTCCTTCAGGGTCACAACTAATGACCTCAATGGCCAATCAGCATCAGAAACATGTGGCCATTAATAATAATCCCTTACCACCCTCCTTCAGGGTCAAACTCTATATATTTAGAAGAAAATTGTTTTCATGGTTTTCTCTCGAGGTTATCTGTGACATCTGAGCCAAGTTGAGCTTCTAGTTTCTTTTCTTTGAATGTTTAAAGATTTACAAAGTTGATGTCTATGGACCCCGACTAGAAACCTACCGTTAAATCTGATCTCTAACTCATTTGTATTTTGACTTAAGAAAATAACTATCGAAGTCGAATGAGCTTAGCGATCAAGGAGAATCAGGCCGTCGGAAGAATCCGTTATAAATATATGGTAACGAAACCTTGTCGCTTTCCTCCATCGTTTGTCTTTTTTTCAGTGGCTCAAGACCGGACGACGCGCTTTAAGACCATCCAGGATGTTTCCGATCATCGATTTTCTACTTGAGGAGAAGCTAGTACGTTGGTCATCTCCTGGATCACTGCTTCTATCCATTTCTTAACGCTCGCTCGCTGGCTTTTCTCAGTCAGGCTCGCATCTTGCAAACCCTCGCTCCATCTCTCCAAAAAACTACGACCGTCTGAAAGACATCATGTTCAAACATTATCTTCATCAACAACCGCTCTCACAGAATCTGGTACGCGATCCAATTCTGCTATCATTGTGACGAAGACTGAGATTCCAGGCATTACAGCAAGCGTTGATTGAAAGGGGAGCGGTGAGTGCTCCGTTTGTGCTCGTATTTCTTATTGATATGTATCTTTCTTCTACTCAGATTCCCAGCGAACGGAGGACGCGATCCTACTGCACGCTTCGACGTCACGCTCGAGAAGGTCGCAACCATCGTGTTGACCCTTCCAGTCATTTTGGGACGACGGATGTCGATGACATAGCTGCCTGAAAGGGTTAGGGCTTCTCTGAGTTCTCGAAATAGGCAACTAAACGCCTCTGAGTTCCATACTACTCCTATACTTGAGGTACTGTAGCGTTGTACACGGTTGGCGCGTCTGCACTTTCTCGGGCGCATTGATAAATTATGCCGAATACCAACTTTTACGGGGCCGTAAGTTGCCGAAACGGTATTCCGAGTCTCCGGTACACGGTTATGTACTTCGGCAGATTCTTGGCTCGTCACCCGTGAGAACAATAATAACAAAATCCACCCCATCGACATCCCTTGCCCAATGCCATCCTCGTAGTGTCGGAGCTTGATACACGTACCTGTCAATCTCATTCACTCGTTGTTGTCATGTGTCGTAGATTTGAGAAGGACCATCAACCCCAGCTTCTTCAAGCTCGCGTATCCTTTTCAAGCGATCACCACGTCAACGTTGAAATCATCGAGTCCCTTCTCTGAGAGGTTGGGTTGTTAGGAAGGAGGGAAACTCGCTCTACGGACTGCCATTGGAATAAGGGTACGTATGGAGAGATTTGCGTGATTTTTGACGGTAACAAAACTATGGCCGTCTCAACTATCTCCGACACTTCGAGTCGTTTTTCTGGTTTTGCCCGACTTCTCCGTTTGCACCAATAGACCGAAGGAGTGGACTGTTGGTGAGCGTCATTCGCTGCATTTGTTCGCAGTCAGTTCTTAAAACCTATATAGTGCGCGGACTATGCTTAGTGAACGGATATAGATAAAATAACTTTCAGCAGTAGCAAAAGTAGACAGAAAGAGCTCGATATATACAGACGGAAACCGGGAAGCGAAACGCCTAAGCTATTTCGCATTTCCGGCGCGAAATATTGAAGGATTCATTTGAATCTTTTTTTTTTCTTATTCTTCTTGATCTGTTCTTTAAGTTACAGTGTTTTCGGGAAACCTTGTCCCAAGCGAAATTTTTTGATGTCGGACATCAGACAATAAAAAATCAATTCCCAATCTGGAACGGGCACAATCTGGCTGACATGGCTCAAATCCGCTATTCTTTTCACTCTTGCTATCAGCCATGGAAAGTCAAGACAACAGGACAGCACCTCCTCCTTACAGTGAGCCCGCCATTGAGTCTACTACCAACGATGCTGTTGCCAACATTTCGAATTTTGCATTGGGAAGGGCTCCACTTCCCCAGAGAATCCCGTGCTTATATGACAAAAGACCATGGTGGGATCCAAAGAAGGAAAGCGAGCTTTCATCCAAGTTCAAACTACGAGTACTAGTACCAATACACTGTAGAATACGCACTTTGGTAGAGGACATCTAAATTGGGAATTGATTTTTTATTGTTTGATGTCCGACATCAAAAATTTCGCTTGGGACAAGGTTTCCCGAAAACGCTGTAAAAAAAAATTCTGAGAGATTTGAGTTCCGTATGATAAAGATTTGGACGAGATCTTTTTTGGAAGAAAAACATGTCAAAACCAGGGAAGCGAAACACCCGGTTTTGGCTGTTTGTTGACCTCTGCATTAAATTTCAATGAAGCAGGTCAACTCAGAGACCTTGTAAACCCCCCTCTAAGCATCTCGAGGAGCGGGTTTTCATCTGGTTTTGGGCCGCTCTGGACAATTTCTTATTCTTCTGGTTCCGGTAGGTGTGGGAAAATATGTCTATTTTTGGTCATATTATATACGTTTCGCTTCTATGGCGCGTTTCGCTTCCCGGTTTCCGTCTGTATATACAGAAGGCGTCACACGAGAAAGATGCAATCCGGAGTACAAGCAGTTCCGGAAAATGCACGCAAACACAGAGCAAAGACGGGGGTAAATACATAAGACGACGCGGTCCACGCTAGAGAGTCACGGGTAAGCTAGATATAGACGTGCAGGTAAAAGAGAGTTATGTAAATAACACCTGGAGTATAGGCCATGTATGTAAGTGTAGGTAACCGAACAAGCCAACCGTGTCATCCCACCACCGCCATTCCCCCTCCATCAACCCTAGCACCACCATCCCCACTCCCACTAGCATTACCCACATCGCACTACCACTCTTCTTCCCCTGCAAACCTACGGCGGCACTAGAGGAATGCAACCCTTGAGCAGCCTGCACGAACCCTTGACCGTATTTGCCCTCGATCACGTTCACAGCGTCATCATACGTCCCTTTCAATCCAATCACCGAGGACGTATCGTCCGTGTCCAAGACCGCGTCTGTCGTAGATGAAGACGAAGACGAAGAAGAATCTAAAAAAGCAGGAATACATAGGAGCGACAAGATGGCGAAGCAAAAGTCGGTAAACAAGTTCCGATAGGAGAACAGGAAAAGGAACGAGAAACAAGAGAATCGAGTCAGTAACCAAGGACGCATAAACCAAGCCCACCACGTCCACGTCCACGTGACGCAAAAAAAAAAAGTTAACACCACTTTGAGCTCACCCTGACAGTTGACTCAAATCACTCCCAAACACGGTCAACAAGTTCTTCTCGCAAGCTCCACAGCTCGCTTAAGCACTGCTTGGGAAATTGATACCCAACGGTAAACTGTATAGGTAGATATCGGATGCGCCGGAAGCCTAACCAAAAAAAAAGGCTCAAATTTTAGATCTGCGAACCCTCGAAATGAAAAGAACTACACACCCCAGCATTGATACTCGACACATAACAATAAGTGTTGGTCGTCGAGAGCGGTAGATAGCGAAGCCCATTTTAATCGAGAGGCAAGACGACGCTTGGGTTCATCACGGGGTGTGGGGGGACGGGACAGGAATCTAATAACAGTTTGCAAAATAAGATTCAATGGAAAGAACGAAAACAAAGACACACCGTGGCCGAGTAATATTACATCGTTACAGTATCACGGTCTCGGAATCTCAAACGCCTTCCTCTGACTCGTTCGAGCAGAGCGCGGAGTTGTGAGAGTGATGTTTGCAAGTTGAGGTCCTTCAGACGATATCATAAGAATATTTCTTGATACAGAAAAGTAGATTCACATCTTTGACGGATCCGGCTCCTTTCAACCCCTACTCCCCGATGATATATCTGCCATGTCCTGCGTACTCGCGGGAGTACTCAATCGACCAGCGTAAAGAGTCTTGATAGTCCTGATGTTTCTGGCATTCCAGAACGACCTGAAGACAACGTGGAATGTTCATTCGAAACGCTTAAAGGGATTGAGGTGTAGTTCACGATACCTTTTTGCTCTCCAAATCCATTGATCTCGCCTCTCCTTCGGGAAGTACTCCTGGCTCATGAATTCTCGACTGAGTCTTGATGTTCCTGAGGCCTGCTGGACGAGAAACCTTCCTAGTAACGCAAACGAGAAAATGGTTAGATAACTGGAATCAGTGCATCAGTATCATTAACACCCACCTTCGTACACTCGAATCCTTCTTCTTTACAGTTACCTCCTGTCCCTCCGCCATCGCCGGTGATGTAGCGGCCTCGGTACCCGTCGCTGTGGTCGTAGTCATAGCTTGAGTTGCTGGAGGAGTCGGACTCACTGCCACGCCAGGAACTGACGCAGTTGCGCCTGTCTCGGTCGCCTGTCCTTGTACATTCTTGTCAGCTTCACCACCACCGACTTTAGCTTCTTCCTTCGTTTTGTTTCGCTTTGGCTTTCTTCTCCTCTGCCTTTGCCTTCTCTGCCTCTCGTTGTTCTTTCGATATAAACTCGTCACCATGGTGGGCTCCATCTACTCCAGCCAGTCTTTCTTTGTCAGGTGCGAGACCCGGAGCGACTTTAGAAAGACCTTTGGAAAGAAGATCGCAGCCGACGAGAGAGGTCTGAGGCGTGTTTGCGGGCTTTAGAATTGGTAAGAAGAAGATGGAGAAGAGCGCGAAGATGGGTTGCGGCTGTAGACAGGTCGCGATAAGTCACCCGTCGACAGGAGTAGATATTGTATAAAGAAACAAGAAACGGAAAAAGGACGAACAAACGCACCCTGATCAGCATTCTCCCTAGCTTTGGCCTTGTCGACTCTCGCTTTTGCCTCTTTCTCACCCTGTTAACTTGCTCCGTATCCGTTAGGGAATCTCGGCATCTTTTGCGTTTTTGACAACGGGATCGTTAACTGCCCTTCCTAGGGTTGGTCGAGACGTCTTTGGGGTTTACGAAAGATGCGAAGGAAAGGATGTCATAGCATTGACCGAAAAACAAAACAAAGTGATGGTCAAGGTGAGAGATGATGTCACGTCACGGTGCGTCCTTATCCGTTTATCCACTCCTCACATTTTGTTCATCGTTTATTACAGAACTCAGCCTATTAGTCTGGCAAGACTTCCGGATTGCCTCTGGGTTATCCCTTGCAAGCCGCTTTTGTCAGGTCGGTCAAGATGGAAGCGGAAGAAATATTAGGAAGATGGATTTTGGTTTGGTGTCGAACCAGCGGGAATTATCAGACGGCATTGCAGTTGGTGGTGAGTACATTTGGTTCATATCCATAGAACAATGCTGAAACCGTCTCCCTATGGAATATAGATGTCTCTATCTCTACATCTTCGACCAATGCCATGTCTGCCGTATCCATATACCGTCCACGGCGGTGGAAAATCTACAGCAATACCTATACAAGTAGCACCTCATGGTCTTCCCAGCGGGATGTCCATGACTAACGGAACGAAACCTACTTGTATTAACAGCAAGGATAAGAAGAGGGCAGGATCATAAATGCAGGAGTTTGTTCCGAGGTACGTTGTCCTTTCCTTTCACATTTTTCTAAACACTCACCTTCCTTCCTTTCTCTCCCACTCTAGATCTATCGTCACCTCTTCTGCTAATCAAACACCGCTGGGAACTGGCGCGAAACCCTCCAATTTATATCCTCTCCAAATATCAACAAGTCCAACTCCTCGAAGCTTCTCCCTTCGCACCTCTCTCCCGACTCTTCGTCGAGTTCTGTTCCGGCGAATAGTATGCTTTGGTCCGTGTCGTCAACTTCTTCCAAGCGAGTTAGGCTGGGTTGCTTATTGCCGAACCTTTAGGTTTGGCTCCTTACAAGAATGTGCGTGTTTTTTCTAGACTATTCCCACGACCCATATATATCCACCTCCTACCTAATATATCTTTAGTCCCGAGACTTTTCGCACGCAGTCAACACACGGCTCGCACTCCTCCAGCTACATCCCTACACCACAGGGTTTTAACCTTTCAACACTTGGAACCCAAATCTAAAACCACCAATATCAATATCTCTCATTCCGGTTTTGCTAAGTAATGTAAGTTGGCGTAGAGTCAATTTCTCTCTTGTGCGAAGTAAGTATTGTAGGTAGATACTTGTACTGTATATGTAATTATGACCGTAAGTTCAGCCAATGTTACCTGTTACACGATACCCCAAAAAATTCATTGGTTCAAGTGTCATAGTTACATGTAACCATACTCGTATTGCAGTTCAAACCTCATGCGGTTGGGCATTATGTACAGTACATTGTTCACAAAACCCAACATGCATCTTTGCAAAGTTTTGTCATTGTTCACTCTTGATCACCGCATGTTGGCAGCAGAACACATGTGGTAAGATTTAGCTCAGTTTGAAGGCTCACCAAAATTTTTTTGTAGTCTTAAAGCACTGTTGTTTTTTGTGTCTCAAAATATATGGTTTAATGTATAGTTCAAGGTCCCTTGTTACTTGTTACATTTCTCAAAATTACCCAATTCAGACCCCCACTGTTACCTGTTACTGAACTTATGGTTGTAACTATACAGCACTTAGAATCCTTTGAACACAGATTATCCCATTGCAAGCTTGTCATCCTCAACTACACAATTTCCAAGTGTCCTGCCATATTATAATGATGTGTATATTCTTTCCTTTACTTTCAACTCCAAACTAAATAGTTATCTACTAAGGGTTCCATGCGTCTTAGACCACTCTCGTATAACATGACCAGCTCTTTTTCCCCCTACAAATAAGTACAGCACTGGCAATGCTTATTCCCTCAGATGAAAGTTCAATCTGTGTTTTCTATCTAAATTCCAGGACCATCACACTATATCTCAGGCTTCCTTATGTACAATCCAAGAATATCAAATATGTACTAAGGAAGATCCCCCTCAAGCACAATGTTTATCTACACGAAAAGAGCAGTTCTACCAGATACCGCCTTCGATGTGGGCTTAGAATATCTTGGTTCTCCATGTACATATTGTTTGATTATTGCTCAGTTCTTTCACAATTTATCTGATGACGTTCAAATCATCTGTCTAATTGTTGTTGAAAAAGGTTTGGCCCTCGCCGCTTGCGGCCATACCCCCCAGTCATGAGAAGTAACGATAATAGGGCCGTGAACACTCGCTGTAAACGTCATTCCACTAATCCACCCTTCTATTCTTCACTTCGCCCGCGTCACAGAGTATCATCATCATCTTACATTCCGAGGGAACCATCAGGCTAGCCTTTTCCTTTTTGCTCTGCATTCCCTCCTCTCTACTGACGACAATCCCACCAACCGTTCTCAAAAACCTCGCTTTGGCGACTAAGACAGAGTCTAACCTGCTTTCGTACGACAGGACGTAACCCATCCATTTTGAAATAATAATATCTTTTCTTGTCGTCTTCGAGAGAGAAAGGAAGCTCGACGTCTTCGTTTGCCACGGATGACTTTGATGACGTTATTGAGATGCCAGTGAACGATTTCTTGCGCTTTGGAACCGACGGGTGAGGTATCGACAGCGCAGACGCGTTTGGCGCCTGAGCGGGCGGCAAAGAGGGAGAGGATATCTGCAAAAGGGAAAGAAGGTATAGGAACAAATGGAAAAAGCCGGTTAGAGGGGTGAGGTTTATACATGAGTAAGTGAATAAACTTTAGTCCAGTGAAAAAGGGATTCACAAACCAGTACCGCAACCGACATCTAAAACCGTTACGCTCTCAAAGAGTTCCGAGTGGAACCTTGCATAGGTCGAGGTGCGGATTTTGTCTTGAATCATCAGAGCGTCGTTCTTAATAACTGGTACTAAGTATTCATGTGAACGGGAAAAGTCCTCGTTTCCGGTCAAGTTCCTCACGGCATCTGGTGTACTAAGGTTTCCTTAAACAATTAGGATTGAAGAACGAATAGAAAGGGTTATAAGATAAGCACATACTGTTTTCCTGACCCAGTTGACTAGTTTCACCCTTCCCATGATAGCATCCACCGCACCTTTCCCTTTCAAAGCAGCCCACCAAAGTTCGTGCAAAATTACTTCATAGGTTTCCTTGTCGTATTTTAACACCTCCTTCACGTTCCCAAGACTCTCAGCTTAATTAAGTAGAGCCTGAATCCGATACTCAGAGCCGGAGGGAAGGGAATCGTTCCAGTTGTCCGAGTCGAACTTTGGTTGTCAACATCATCCGAGGACGATTTGGATGCAAAGCCATATGCACAAGAGTTGTCGTCTTCTTCCAAAATATTGGTGCAGACGTGCTCTTTGTGCTTTTGCTTGTCGACATGAAGGTGGATACTCATCGCAGCTCAGTAAAAGAGTACAAGCGAGGGAAAATCGCAAGATTGCCGGATTAGAAATGCCGGTTGTGCACGTGAGTCTTCCAGGGCGTGTCGTCTCTGTCGTCTCGTGTCACCGTCCGACCGTGTCGTGGTCTCTACAACATTAACTGGCTAAGAGGGGAAATTTTTCACTGCTATCCGAAGGAACATATTTTTTCCGAGTCTTGGGACAAATTTGGTTAATAGAACCCTCGTCCTCCCCCAGCCATTGATGCCCTCAAATCTGAGCTCAGATTTGATGGTCTCTTTTGTCGATTGCCACGACTGACGATATATGTATACTTGGTGCCGGTAACAAACTGAGCGCGGTATCATCATGACCGAGTAAGTGTGACGCGTGGCAACTACGGAGGCCGGTTGCCGTTGACTTCGCAATAATTACAGCTAATTACAGCCGTTTGCGAAAAAGATGACAGTTGGGATTTTGAGGTGATATATATACGCAGAGAAAAGACATAGTGTTAGTCCAAGCTCTGGCTAAGGCATTCACTGGCACAGACAGGAAAAGGGATATTGTTCTGATGCATTGTAGATGACACGAACGGCGCGCAAGCCCTTCTTTTCTTTACATACGTATATATCACCTAAAATCCTAGCGGTCATCTTTGTAATTTTGTCCGAAAAATGACGCGGATACACAAGTATCTGATACATGGTCTATGTAATCTAAAATGAAAGTTAAACCCAGAAGTAAAACCCAAAAATGTGACTGATCAATCGATCGCGTCTTTATGTACCTCTTCAAGAACGATTACTTACAGAAATTCAAGTCACATAGCCTTGTAGCTGCTGATCCCGCTGAGCCATGTTGCTGAGCAGTGATTGCGACAGGTAATTACACCAATGTCCGTGGATAAATATTCTTGTCGGCCGCCCGCAATGAGTTGTAACTCATTTCAAGTTGATCTGTTCCAGTGTTCTCAACGCCTACGGCCGTTGGGTATGTGTTATCCTCATACAACAGCACATCTCGGGGAATACTATTAAGTGCGGGTGGCGTTTGGTCTATTCAAATCAATTGAGTCAGATACTTGTCATTCGTAAAGGTAGAAGGTTAAGATGTATTGTGGATATCCACGGCCATATCTCCGAGTCTACACCAGATTACCCTGCTCACAAACTTTGTCATGTAAATGAAATTTGAATTGGCACTCGATGACGGCAAAAGGAGAAATTGTACTCAAAGCAAGAATACCAATGAGCTTCAGTAAAACACATCCAAAGAGTTCAAACAAAAAATGTCTAATAAAACCGAGCCACCTTCTCGTTTAGTCGAAAAACAGTAAGTTAAATATCGTCGCTGTTTTTTACTACGTCTGTCCCATTGGCACTCGCGCACTCAGATATGGACCATTCTTAATCGGAGTTTTCTGCAATGCCATATTATACGGAGCGCGTTTTTTGAATATCCTCTGCGAAACAATTGTCGAATCGGTAAGATCTCACGATCACCTTGAAATAAAGCTCAAAGTGGCGTCTACTTTATTGATCCATTTTTTATTTTGGATTTCCTCAGGCATATGTCTATTTCCACTCATAAGACCTTGACTTTTTGTACTGCGAATACACATGATTCAACTTTTTGGTAGCGATAGTCGATGGACTCGCTGGATTGTTTGTTGCGCTATGATCATACTAAATCGACTTGGACTGACAGAATTTAGATTATTATTTTACTCGCTGCTGAGACTATTAATACGGGTCTGAATTTCGGCATAGTTTGAGAAGCGCTCATTCAGAATTTCGGTATGCTTTCACATTATCATATGGTTTAACAACTATCAAAAAGGACATTTTACTACCAATACTCCTTTAAGTGAGTCAGATATCTCCGCTCTATTCGAACTGCTTCCGACTCGGACATCGCTTATCGTTCGAATCTAGTGCTCGCTACCAGTAAACAGCCATTTTCTATAATCAGGTTCAACCGAACGAGTTCTTAATACCTAGACCCTGTCACCACTGTTCGTAGCTGCATATCTCAAATTCCTAACTTGGTTGCTTCTAAGTATGTTCAGTCATTCATTTCCGTTATTGCTCAGGTTTATGCAGAATGGCGCGTCCGAGTACTCACCAGATTCATACTTTTTACGAAAGGACTCGTCATTACCCAACTCCCGCCGCTTAGCTGGTCGTGTAATAGCCCATTGGGAAAATCAACTATCTTATATCATTCCTATTTGGATTAGCTCATTTTGTTGTGTCAACACAAGTCTGCTTCTTGATTCGGTGGTTTCATTCACTGCTTATTATGCCTCGTACCTGGCACACGAAGTGATGGCTTACTTCCTTCATGTCAACCTTACTCTCGGTGGTGGCTGGGATCACCAGTTCAGTCTATGCTTCTCTTCAGCCGTCATTTGTAGCAACAAATGAATATTTATGGACATTCATGACGTGGCTAACATCCTCAACTGTTTTTGATGTGGTGATATCGGTTTCTTTGGTCAGGGAATTGGTCAGTGTCCCGATAATGCCTCTCAGTTGCTTCTCAGATGCTCATCGTGGTGTAGTTAAAGCGTAAAAATGAATCGTTGATACAAACTAAATCCGTCATAAACAAGGTCATTATTCGTAAGGATATCATATCTGTCGGTTTACTTGTTTTACTCGGACTTTCCAATACATTTCCATATGTTATGGCTTTGGCTTATTTTCTGATAGTGACGATTCAATCCGGAAGTATCACCTCGGTAGCAGCTGTTGCAACTGTCGTTGCATTCATTGTCCAAAAGGTATGTGTTCTAATTTTCTTATATCGACCGTCTAGAGGTATAAGTAACATCACATTGTTCGTGAGGCGGTGCATCAGCATGCCACAACGTTTGTTGCGTTGTCTTTATATTGGTTCGACTGAAGCTGTGCCAATAAGTATCTAGCTGGTAGTTGTATAGGCCCCGGAGGCCCAATGTAAACCCAACTTGAACAGAGAAAATTTTTACTTTGAATTCACCAACCCCTGTGCAGCTCATACTTCGCCATACATTGGTGGAGGGCCATCCATCAATCCCCTTGTCCAATCCGAATTCAACTGACTTTCCAAGTCCAGAATGTGCGCCATCATCCTGCGCATAGCAATCTGCGTCCCTTGCATGTCATCATGGGTTAGGGTTAGGGTTAGGGTTAGGGTTAGGGTTAGGGTTAGGGTTAGGGTTAGGGTTAGGGTTAGGGTTAGGGTTAGGGTTAGGGTTAGGGTT